>JAAGEH010000040.1:2441112-2496497 GCA_011751065.1 Lasiurus cinereus
ATATATATATATATATATATATATATATATATATATATATATATATAGAGAGAGAGAGAGAGAGAGAGAGAGAGAGAGAGAGAGAGAAACCAATCAGTTGCCTCCTGTATGCAACCAGACCAGAAATCCTTTTTGGTGTTCAGCAGAATGCTCCAACCAACTGAATCACCTGGCCAGGGCTTCACCTGTTTTTTTTTTTTAATGTTTCCTCAATCTGAACATATCCAAAATCAAAGTTATAAACTTTCTGTCCATATTCTTTCAAACTTCCATCTTCCTTTTAATGTTAGTAGTTATCTAGTGCCTCAGACTCAACATCTCCACCACGCTTGCCACCTTCTTGTTCATTCTTGTGTGTCCATACAACTTGTAGAGTAAAATAGTGACATTTCTTGTTTCCCTAATATAGACCTCATGAAAACTGTGAACCTTTTCCTGGAAAAATGCACATAAAATTTTACTTAGTTCATTTCCATGTACTGGACTGATGGGGGTATGGATCCTGGGTCAGCCTGCCTTGCACTTGCAGCTGTGGTAGATGTGTAGTCAGCGCAGACCTTCATTCTCAAAATGGTTCCTATTGGATGATTAGCTATACGGTGATTTTAATCGGGGGCTTACAGGCTCTCTAACCTAACACAGACCTTCTGGGGTTGCACGGACCCACATCAGAACCTCAGTGCCTTTGCTCAGGATGGCACTTCATCAGCAATGCCACTCTCATGCATTCTCACCCTCCAAACCCCACCTCCTCCATTAAGGACCTACATTAAGGCAACCCTCCTCTGCAATGCTCTTGTCTCAATCCCTTTTATCCTTTGGGCATCTCTACATTCTTCTTCTAATTTTTTTTTCTACATTCATTTCTTTATTCAAACATGGGACTGCTTTATACGTTTTATTAATCATCTCCTGGGCCAGTCTTATTTCTTGAGTTAGAGAATGGCAGTGAAGAGGAAAATGCATGCCCACGTAGCAGCTGCACAAACTTGCACAAATTGCATAACCTCTCTTAGACTTGTGAGTTAGAGGTAATACCTTTCTGTAGAGTTGCTGAGATAATTATTGGAAAACTGTACAGTTCCTGTCACATAAAAATGATTGATATTGATGTTCAACCTCCTTTTTATTGCCCTCTGTCTTTCTCTCCCTCCCTTCCTTTCTTTTTTTTTTTTCTGTAAGGGAAAATAATTCCAAAACATCCCATTCATTGCTTTTTATTTTCTCCACTTGTTGTTTTCTGCTAGCCAGAAATCCTTGTTCTAGCTTCAATTCCCTTCCTCTGCAGCTTGCTGACAGGTAATAGCCTAGTTACTAGGCCCTAGTATAACACATGTTGCTCTCATCTCAGCTTTGTAGCTATATTCAAACCTTCAGAGGAGAAGGATGAATTGTTTTAATGCTAGCTTTATTTCAAAACAAACCTAATTATTATACAGCAGAAAAAGAACTTTCTCAAGTTCAAGTTGATGTGACTGAACTACACTGTGGAGATTTCACTGTGTTTTGCCAGGAACCTCACCCATTACCAAGCAGGTAGGGCATGGCATCTAGCAGTCCCTGTGTGTGATGGTCACACACAGGAGTGTGTGTGCATTTTGTGCCTTCCTGAATTTCCCTTTGAACTCTTAGGAGAGTTGGAGCTTTGGACACCCGTCCTGTCCAGTTCAGAGTGTTCAGAAACAAGTTGGCTTCAGCTTTACCTGGGTGTTTTATCTGCCTTTGAATTGTTTTGGTGGCAACTTGTCTTTTCAATGACATTCTCAGAAATAGGTTTTCCTTTTATGTGAAAAAATCTCCAAATATCATGACTAGAAATACCAATTACAAGGGGTCACAAATATGTTTCCCGAGTGTGAGCTGGGGGAAAAAAAGCTAAAACAAAACCAAATAAGCAGAGAAAAGACCCATATTTCTACAGCTCACATTGAAAGGCATGAACGTCATGCATGTTTCTCCATGGTGCGGCTGGAAGAGCCTTATGCCAGGTGGTGCCTCCGGGCTGGACCAGTTCCTGGGGCCCCAGGATGTCACAGTGTGCTCTACTGTGCCATTAGAGACAAATGCCCTGCCTTGAGGAGAGAGGCCTTGGCTTTGGTGGTGATCTCAGCACATGCAGTGCACTCTTTCATTTCAATTATGTTCAATTTGCTTATATGTGGGGATTAAAGGAACAAACAGGTTTACTGAGCTCCAAAATCTTTGCATAGGATTCAAATAAGAATAGGCATGAAGCGTTATATTTGGCAATGGTAAGAGTTAAAGATATTCAGAGGAGACAGGTCATTTGTAACTAGCAGAAGACATTGGGAAATGTGTGGATCAATTAGAGTTTGAATAAAGACATTAATTAGCACACATCCACAGCTATGCACATCTCAGTGATGATGAGGCAAGGCAGGAGGAAGACTGGGCCCCAGTTACTTTACTCTTTGTCCCCACAACACTCTTGAGCTCCTGTAGATTTCAATTTTGCACAGAGACCCTTCTTCAAGTTTTGTCAGTGATGCCTCAACTTGAGAAGACATGTGAAGGAATTGGGAACATGAGCTTCTAAATCTAAATGGAGACATTTAAAAATAACATCACTCTTGAGTGCCATTGGAATCAGACTCTAAAACTTTTGTAAAAGTTAAAATAATTCTACAATTTTTTTTGTATTTCTTAGAAATTATCAGGAATATGACATTTTTCATTACCATCCAAAGGGTTGTAACTATGGTTAGTCACAATTTTGAGTATTCTTAAAATAATATTTAATAGGAGGCAAAGAGGTCACTGTAAAAAATAAAAGTAAAAGAGGAAACTTATCTGGCCTGATTGTCAAGAGTACTATTGAAAATTTTGAGTACTTCTTAAAAATACTTTCTCATTCTGAGAAATTTTGCCTCTTCTTATTTCCTTCCCTCATTAAAAAATATTCTGGTTACTCTGAGAAATAGTTATTTTAGGAGATTTAAAAATCCCTTTTTAAATCATCTGGTCAAGATTCCAAAAGCCTTTCAGATGACTTAGAAGTTGTGATGCTAGATGTGACTTATCGAATTTCCCCCTTTTTATACCTACATGTGATTTCTACCTGGTCTCAAGGTCATACATGGAAGGAAACACCCTTTCTGGGTTTTGCTTTTAATGGGAACGAGTGATACCAATATGAAGCTTCCTTAGCTTGCTTTGATTTCCATCTTATTGTATTATTTCTGGTGTGTGATTTCAAGTGCAATCACATTTCGGTAATGCCGCCTTCTTTCTGTTTAGACCTCTAGACAGTAGAACAAACGGCTTGTTTTTTTCTTGGCATGTGTTCCAGCTCTGAAGCTTTCTTTACATAAGGGGGATATTCAACCTAGGTTATTAATGTGGTTCCTTTTTGCATAGCCTAGTGGGTCAATATATAAGGATTTGAGTGTTGACATCAGGGGTGTGTGCAAATGGAACTCTGTTTTTATAAAGGCACAAGCTGCTGTTCTATGAACAGAGCTCACAATATTTTACTTAAATATTAGAAAAGTGTTTCATTTGGAGTAAAGAATTATTATACATAAAATGAAAGATCATAATAATCACAAGCTCTCCATTTCGAGATGCTTAATGATGTGTATTGACATATCCAGCAGTGGGTAGAATTTTTTATCTTTTACTTGCCTTTAGAGAATACAGTAGGAATGTTATGGTCACTCTGATTCAGGTGGCTGTTGACTCATAGCGATAAGAAATACCTTTTCTTGATATTTAAATTTAATGTTTATAAAACTCTACTGTATTTTTTTCTTTTTTTCTTCCTTTTTCCTTCATTCCTCCTTCTTTACTTTCCTCCTTCCCTTTTTCTTGCTTTCCTCCATCTCTTCCTACCTTTATTCCTTACTGATGTAATGAAGTGATTACTAAAATAACAACCACGAATCTATAAAACATGTTGACCTTCTATCCTTTTGCCTGGGGGCAACCAGTAACAACATTGAGTAGTTTATTAATGGAAGCAAGCTGAAATATTATCAGATGATAATAAAAACGCCCAGTTTTCTTACAAAGATATTTAACAAGAAAACAGAATGGAGGTAGGGTGATTTTGTGTTAAAATATTTGAAAAATTTGCCTAGCTGGTGTGGTTCAGTGGCTGAGCCTCTACCCATGAACCAAGTGGTCACTGGTTCGATTTCAGGTCAGGGGACATGCCAGGGTTGTGGGTTTGATCCCCAGTAGGGGACATGGAGGAAGCAGCCGATTGATGTTTCTCTCTCATCAATGTTTTTATCTCTCTATCTCACTCCAATCATCTCTAAAAATCAATGAAGTATATATTATATATATTTTAAAGGGAGTCCTTGACACAGAACAGTCAATATTTTTTTGGAGAACAATAAAAATAATCTGAAAAATTTTTTGAGTAGTAGACATTTTCTGCATAGTATTATTAGACTAAAGAAATAATAAAAAATTATTTTCCTTTAAAACTACCTAAGTATTGGGAAGAAAAATCAATAAAGCAACATGTGTTACAGAATACATTTCTATGAGTCCTATGTCACACGTACTAACACAAATGGATGTGTTCTCCTAAGGGAAATGATTTATTTGTTATAAGAATGAAAAATGGCCAGAGAGGAAAAAAGAAAGATGGCTTTTTGTTTGATTATTCTGTTTAGTTTTTTTTTCCTCTCTCTCTTCTAATCAAGTGGGTACAACAAAAACTTATTGCAAGAGAAGGTAAGATCTGTCTGGAAGGAAATTTCTAATGCTTTCACCATAAGTCTATCATGAAGAGAGATCTTAAGAAAGTGATTTTGTCACATTTTTTTTTCTAAATCTATCCAATATTGATGACTGCAGTTACTTAAGATTTCTCAGTGCTTTTCCCCATGATGACACAGAGGTCTCCTATTTTCTGTCCCTGTTCTGTTCCATTAACTAGGAGGTGGGAGAAATTTGGTTAATGTCACAATTCCTTCAGAATGTCCAGGCTCTCCTTCTCTCTCTCCATTCTTTTTCTTCCAACACATATTTATATGTGTATCTGCTGCACTCATTTAAGTGTTAGATAAGGAAGTTACAACTAATGGTCTCCAAAGCTTCTAGCCTAGAAGGGACTGAAATAAAGAAGTAAAAATAACAATTATAGCACATTCATCCGGCAGGTCCCAGGTGAGTTCCCCAGGATGATACTGGTTTTAAGTACAGAAGGCTATTGGTGATGGCAGGGATTTGTGAGGGATATAAAGTAGAGAGAATAAACTGGAAATAACATCCCAAGATCTCACAGAGAAATTGTTCTGTACATAGCAGATTAGACTAGTAAAGATGGTCCATCTAGTCAGGGATTGCTCTCTCTCAGGTCCGTGAGTGGATTGAACCTGTCTTGGAGGACCATCACCTTGAGATCATCTGACCTCTGGAGGGAATCACCTAGGCATGGCATGTCCCAGAATATGTTTTCCCTTATTGCTCCCCAAGGCTGATGGTTTACTTTTCAAGGAACTTCATGGCTCTTGTTTCTGTAGAAAGCAGACTCATTTCTTGTGCAGGTGAGAGATGATACTAGTACTCAGACTTTTCATAAGTTAGGTACTTTTCATGGGGTAAATATTTTTACTATATTATTTTGCTTTCTCTTTCAACCAACCTTTGAAATAGAAAATATTACTATCCTCAATTGACGGATGGGGAAACAGAGGCTTAACCATACTAAATATCTTGTCAGTGCTCTCAGAGCTCTCAAGTGGTGAAGCCAGCATCAGAAGATGAACAATCTGATGCAGAGCCCACACTTTAAAAAAAATACATTCTATAGTCTTAAAACTGGAAACATGAAGATATATGAGGGGAAAATACTGACATGTTTTGGTGCTAGTGCTGAGTGACACTCAACTAAATAGGGATACTCATTTACAAGTGACCAGTTTTTCAGATTCTATAGCTTTTATTGCCCAGGTAGATGGTAGTTACTGTCACACCTCAGAGCCCTTTCCCTAAAAATGAGGGGGTTGACTAGATGAGTCATATCTTCCAGCTAAAATAACAGTAATACTCATGCCTTCCTGAGTTTGGACAAGGCATGTTACACATGTCAACACTTTTTTTGATTCTCTGAATCTAATAATCCAAGATGACAAAATCGTGAAGAACTTTATTGCAATGAGGTGCACATGTAGGATGTGGAGGCTTTGTTTGCCCTTAGTGAGTAGGCCCATGACCTGGTGCTATGAGGTGCCTTAGACAGCATGGCAGGTTGCCTTATTAACCTGTTTTCACCATGATTGGTGGAGACCAGGGACGCTGTTGAGAACCAGAGGGAAATTAACATTCAGTGGCCAGTGGCAGGAAGAATATTAAAAGTAAGACCATGCCTGTGGGTAAGATGCCTTCTGGTTGATTTATTCTCTGCATGGGACTATAAATAAGTGAGAAGAGAGTCCTAACACACACAGATGGGTCACTTGATTAGGAGTTGTTGGATTGTCTGCTCACAGAGCAATGGTGACAAAGGTGTCTGCGTGCATGCATGGGTGTCATACAAATGTACTTACCTTCTGAATTTCTGTCGTGATTCTTGTTTTTTAACTCAGAAGATAATTAAATGAATAAATTGATAAATGTAATTCATTTATATACCTTTTTCACAAGTTGCAAAAATACACTCTCTACCAGACTTTGTTTCCTAATGTGAGTGAGTTTAATGTGTTGTGACTTAGTCTCCATGGAGCAGAATGGCCTTCAGTTGCCATAGGTGCCCTGGGACTCTGGCTAAGAAGTGAGGGGATGGAGTTGAATCTGACATAGTCAAACTATGTGCATATACCGTGGTTAGCTTTAATCCTGAAGTTGTTATGCTTCCGTTTGTCCTTTCTGCAAAAGCTCCTTGGTTTGCCCCAGAGCTGTTGGCAAAGCAAAAGTTTAAAGTAACTCCAGCAGCCTCAGGCTCTCCAGCTGCTGGCAATGAGTCTCCCCAGCCCTCCCCTCAGGAATCTCCTTCTGACTTCATAAGCTAAATGCAGGGAACACATGGCTCTCTCTGGTCAGTGGTATGCTAACTCAGGGTGGGGTGAATGCTCTGGAGGGAAGACATGTGAACCCCAATGTCCCCCACACCATGTCAAAGCTATGTACAGTTCCGCCCACTGACACATGCTTAGCCTTAGAACTAGGACCAAATTCAATGTTTGCAGTCAGACCTCAGTTAAAGAGAGAATTGGGAACAACTGGAAATAAATCTTTTTTGTTGAGAGAGGAAAGATGCCTTGCTGGCCAGTGCACTTATTTATCATCTTAATAAGATATAAATAAATATTGCTAACCTGCTGTAATAGTGCCAGCACTACTGTGTAGACACTGAACTCACCAAATCCTCCAGAATGCCTCTTTTTATTAGAATAAATACTGGGGCACCAATAATGCCAAAGAAACATTCCAATCTCTCTAATTGAATATAAATGCATGGGATAAAGTTTTAGAATTTCTTCCAAATGTATTTTCCCCTCCATAGATATTTATTAATTTCTTTCTGACTTGAGGCTCTTCCAAAGCCTAGGCCTTGGAGTTAAGGAAAGAGGAGGGTTGAATTTCAAAATAGACTTAAAAATTCTCTCATGAGAAAACAGTATGCATTTAAATAAATGAAAAGATTTTGTTTTTATTCAGAACTCTCAAAGCTGATTTTACAACAGAACCATAGAGTTATTCTACTTGAGAAATTAAGAAGAAATTATGGGATTAAAGTAACACAATTTTGCAGTGCCTGATATATTTTACTAGATTCAGGTGATGACCATCGATGGATGCTAAAATCACTGAAAGAGAACAATTAGACACTATGTTCCTCTTTAAAACATAAAAGAGAAACAGCAGGCTAAAAATGGAGTCATTTCAGGGAACCAAAACTTAATACCTAAGCTAGTTGCAGTTTCAGCCTCTTCTAGAATGTGACCTTTAACCAGTCAATCTGGAATTACTTGGCTAACACTAGTGAGGTGACCTGCCTGGTAGACCCCCTACTGTGCCCCCATGGAAGGTGACCTTGCCTGAAACAATCCACTGTTCCCTGGAATATCCTCCTTGCTCTCCCCTTTCTGTGTATGAAAGTCTTTCATTTTGTGCAGGTTTTCAGAACTCCTTTCTAATTACTCCATGGGATGCTGCCTGATTCATGGATCACTGAATAAGACCCATTAGATCTTCAAATTTACTCAGTTGAATTTTGTTTTTAACACTCCCATGGAAGAAAGCTGTATTTAAGTGGGGGTGGTGGTGGTGGTGGTGGTGGTGGTGGTGGTGGTGTGTGTGTGTGTGTGTGTGTGTATGTGGGGAGGAGGAATGAATTTTGACAACTTAGTTTATAGAAAACAGGAATCTGTTAAACTACATTGGGAATGTTACAATAAAATCCAGGCTATGAGACAATGTACGAGACCCAGAGTCTGGTTTCTCCAACAGACAAAAGCATAGGAAAAAGAGAAATGGAGAGAGAAATTTTAGATAAAAGAAACTTAAAAGCTACAACCAATTCCAATGTGTAGAAATTAGATTCTAATTCTAAATAAACCATAAAATACGATACTTACAAGATAATTAGAAATTTGAACAATGGATATTGGATGATATTAAGAAATAATAATCATTGCTGTTTTTTGGTGTGTTAATGATATTGTGGTTATGTTAAAAATGAGTTATCTTTTTAAAAACAACTGAAAATTCAATAAATAAAATGCATGTTGAAAAAAATTACAGGTAAAATTGTATTTATAGCATTTGTTTCAAATATTGTAGAAGGGAGGAAGTGAATGGAGGTATAGTTGAACTAAGACTTGCTATGAGTTTAGTGATAGGTGTATGGTTATTATATTATTCTGTTTACTTTTGTAATCTTGAGATTCTCCATTACAAAATAATCTTAAAAATAAGTCAGTGATAAAATAAAATGAATACTGGATACAAATGATAAAGCAATTTTCCATCCTAATGTTCAAGAAGAATCCCCATTCCAGTCTCCTTCATGGGCTGCCACAATTAGATACTCGATGTTCTTTTTTTTAAAAAATATATTCTATTGATTTTTCACAGAGAAGAAGAAAGAGGGATAGAGAGCTAGAAACATCGATGAGAGAGAGATATCAATCAGCCGCCTCCTGCACACCCCCTACTGGGAATGCGCCCGCAACCAAGATACATTCCCTTGACCGGAATCAAACCTGGGACCTTTCAGTCCGCAGGCCGACACTCTATCCACTGAGTACACTGGCTTCGTCTTGATGTTCTTTTACTTGGGAGAATATTACTCGTTCCAAAATACTGGAAGGCTTTGTGCATTCTGGCTCTGCTAGGCAACCCTGCTACCCACAGGTTGAGAACAGCCGTTGTAGAGCCTAAGACCATCGGAAAACAGTTATTTACATTATGATTTATAACAGTAGCAAAATTACAGTTATGAAGTAGCAATGAAAATAATTTTATGGTTGGGGTCACCACAACATGAGGAACTGTATTAAAGGGTTGTGGCATTAGGAAGGTTGAGAATCACTGAAACAGATTCATCAGGGTCATCCCCAGATTGCTGGTTAGTATATCCCTAAAGTCAATGATGGGTAGATAAAATATACATATACAACATACTGGTTGTGAAAGAAATCAGTAAAACACTAGACTGTTCTTGCAGAGAAAAAGAGAATTCCAAAAAGAGAATACCAGCACAAACAGCCCCAGCCCACAATGTGTTCAAAACTCTAGAGCAGGTCACAATAGCCTTCTTTGATCTGAATTGCTTGTACTTATTTCAATTCCCCAGGAATAATCAATCCCTAGATTTAAAATGCCTGTATCAAACAACACAAAGAAAAATCTGCAACCTTGAAAGCCAGGAATAAAATTAAGTAGGTTGAGATGACTACAGGACAGAATATTCAGCTATTAATGTAAATCATTATTAATGTTCATTGAATTACTCTAAAATATATTACCCACAGCTTTCCTTATTTAGCCCACCCAAGAATGTGTGCGAATGCTAATTAAAGGATTTATGTTTAGTTTATTTAGCATTTAATTACTAAAAATAATTATAACATTGTGCTAATTTGTGCCTACCATGTAATTGAATTTGAAGTAATTTCCTTGGGGTAAATTCTAGAAACAATAGGCAGAATAAGTTTTAAAAATTTTCATTAGAGTTACTTTTTACAAAGTTCTTTTAAAATTTTTTAAGTCAAATGATGGAAGATATTTTATGGCTATCTGTGTGCTTGTTATTTGTAATAAGTTGGTGGCTTGCCATTGCTATTCTCCTAAGGTAAGAAATTGAACATCCTGCAAGTAGCTTTCCTGATAGTATGCAATAGTCATTCTTTCAGAAAATTAGTACAGCTTTGGGTCTATAATAATACTTCCATTGTTCTCAGGAGAACTATGATGTTGACATTTTGAGGCTATCAAATATCAATCCAAATGGATGGTATTTTTAAAGTACTTCCTTTGTGCTCAGGTAGACACATTGGGGAAAGTATATGGCATGGTCTCTGTACTCTCTCTCTGTTCCTGTGAGGCTACACATGAGCATGGACAACAGCTTAGTAGAGAATCAAGTGCTAACCTGGACTGGCCAGATGATAATTGCTATTGGAAGTCGGACCTGGGAGACATCCAAGCTGTTTCAAATCATTAGGGAAGAGTTTGTGGAGGAGATGTGCTTTGGGCTGAATCAGAGAGGATGTGCAATATTGACATAGGTGGAGAGGACCGGAGAGGGCATTTTTAGCACTGGGAGGAAAGAGCAGGATATGTACTTTCTGACAGCCTGTGTATGAATCAGCTATCTCCCCAGTAATACTTCCCTCTCACCACCCCCTGTCGATTCTAATAATCTAATTTTTCACTAGTTTGTTGCCCTGTCCTACTAGCAGAGATTCTCAGCTCATCTCCTTTCTGGGAATCATCAGTTATCCCACAGATGTACAGGAATGAATCCTTTCAGATTTCCCCTCCCGTCCTTGGAGTTGATACCACCTGTGTGTAAGCCATCAACTGCCCCACTTATGATCCCCTCTATGGAAATAGTGGTCCTTCCCAGGAAATCAGGTGGCTGAAGGCCTGAACTGACTTCATAGAAGGAGACAGCATCCATTTAGGGTGGCTCATGGCCCTGCAGATTCTACTGCCAAAGAATCTTCAAATATATCCCCTTAAGCCTGAATACAGAACCATGAAATGATTGATTCGAAGTCTTGGACAATTTTCTAGGCCTAATAAATTCATATAATGATCTACCTATGTGCAAAAAGAGCAAGCTGATCCACAGGGTGCTAGGAAAATACCTGGTTGAATTCTGTGGTAGTTTAACCCTTTAGAAAATGTTCAATTAGATCCATTTAACACTGTTTTTGTAGTTAATACCGCATTTTGCAACTGTAATAAGAATAACGAGTGCATCAGTACTGATATTCAGCCAGTACAGGTGTATGTCCAAATACTGTTCTAACTGTTGGGAATTGACCTCTGTCTTAATTGTCCAAGGATCCTGTCTGTCCCCCCGCCTTTTACATAGGACCCACCCCCACAAAGCCTAGAACTAATAAGGGATGTGACTGACAAGAGGGGAGGGAATGGGTCCAGGACCATGATCTAAGACTGGCATTGGGTCTTTATGTCAGTGCCCTTGCCAGATTGGTGGTAAATATTTTTTCCACTGTTCCTAATTCAACTTAACACATCTTTGGTAAAATACATATACACAACACTTACAATTTTAACAATTTTTGAGACTACAGTTCAGTGCATTAAGTACATTCACATTGTTGTATCTAAATGCTTTAAATGCACATTCTCATTTAACTCGCACAACTTTTAAAAGCCTTGTTACAAGCCATATAAGGAGAAAGACAAATTTAAGGGGTATATCAATGATCTCATTAAAAGTAAAAGCTATCAGTTGTTTTTCTTTTTGGCTTGTTTATATTTCACATTTCTGTCTAGGAATCAAGCCAAACTGAGCTAATTAAGTACTAAGTTCTTTTCTTAGAGAAAATTATTTTGTTAGACTTTTTTCTCAAATTCAGGATATTTAAAGTCAGTGCATTTAGTGTACTTAAACAAACAAACAAAAGTTTCATTTTACCATCTGCTGACAAAGCTATTTAGCTGGCTGAGCACAGGACATCTCTCTGGCAACAGGAGGTTAAGTATAGATCAGGCTATTAATGGAGGCTGTGAAATTGCTTTCCTTGGAGACCTTTGTGAGCAAGAGGAGATACCATATGTCTAACATGATTGATTAGGTCTTTCAGTGCTGAGATTTTCAACAAAAGTGCAATCTAGTTTCTTACCAGAGGGAAGCTCAGACTGATGTGGTTCCCTAGAGTGATCTGCCCCTGGGATGTGTCATAGAAAGTTAATCCTGGATGTACACGTTCGAAGAGAAGCAGAGTGCAAGTAGAAAACAGCCCCACCCGATCTAGAAGGCTGCTATTTTCTTCACTGAGCACGCTGTCTACTCTGTACCAGTCTCTGTCATCCCTGGGTCAACCTGTTCCTGATGGCGCCACTGGAATCAGTTCCCTTGCAGTGTATTTATGAATTGGTTTTGTGGAGTTGAAAGAATTTAGGCTTTAGTAATTGTAGACACTAAAATATAGATTATCAAAGTATTTCAAATGGTACTATGTCCCATGAAATTCCATGTCTGACTCCTGAAAGAAGGATGCTGGGTGGAACTCATTCAATTGTCCTTTGTTTATTCCGTCATTTATGCACACCATTTACACGATAGGGACTGGGGGGTCTAATTGCAAGTGCGGTTCATTGAGGGGGCTGGCCCTCAGCAGTCCATGGCTCTTTCTCTGTGAGTCTTCCTATCCGGCATCTGCATTATTCAGACTCTCTCACATCTCAGGCTTCAGGTGGCCAGTAATCGCAGGCCATCACCGAGTGCTGGAGGCTGGAGTAAATCTGCACCGAGCTTTTGCTACATCCTCTCTCTGGATGGCAAGTATGGTCCTGAAAGATTTTGTACCTTTTATATTAGCAGACATCCCAGCGGCCAGGTATCCATTTCATGGGTGATGTGAGGCTGGTATGCTGCATTCAGTTTCTGCTCATTCTGGTCTAGAGTACAGCGCCGGTACCCCCGGGGCTGTGGGCAGCTTCTTGGGCAGTGCACCGAGACTTGCATGGCCATTGCACTGCGGCAGAGGTGGCAGCACCACGGGAAGGCCAGCTCTGTTACTGCATTTTCTACCCCCACATCTGAAATAAAAACCCATACTTAGGATGTGAGCAACTTTAAAAAATGTATTATTTTGTATATAATTTTGATGCTGATAGATCTTTTGTTTGTAAATTATACGTGTTCAATTTTGTTGATTTGTTCTCACATGTATTTTTGAGTTATGTAATGTAAAACAGTTCCCTTGTAAGGGAAAGCCATTTTTTTGAATGCCCTTAGTTCTTATTCAACAAAGAATTGGTTGTTACAACTGAGCATCTTTCACCGACGTAAGCCCCTCACTCATGACCCACTCATGGAAACAATTTAGATGCCACAAAATCACAAGTTCTGCTGCTCCTGCTAGAAAAACACCAAATGCTTTGAAGATAGAATGCTGAAAACCGATTGTTATTGTAGGGACTGAAGAGGAAATGCTGTTAGTTTCTCTCATTAAAATTGAGAGAGCAAGGGAATTAATTATCACATAGCATGTAAATTTTATTCTTTTAAAAATTTATGTTTCAGTTACATTCAATGTTATTTTGTATTTGTTTCAGGTGTATGGTATAGTGGTTAGACAAGCATATATTTTACAAAGTGGTACCCAAAGAGATTTCAAGTATCTATCTGGCACCATACATAGTTATTACAATACTAGAGGCCCTAACCACTCCCCTGCCAGCCTGATTGATGCCTAACTGCTCCCCTGTCAGCCTGTTTGCCCCTAGCTTCCCTCCCCTGCAGGCCTGGTCAACCCCTAGCTGCCCTTCCCTGCAGGCCTGGGTCTCTCCCCCTCTCCCAATTGCCCTTTCCTGAAGGCCCAGTCATCCTCAACTTCCCTCCTCTGCTGGCCTGGTCACCCCTAACTGCCCTTCCTGCAGGCTTTATCACCCCCAACTGCCCTCCCTTGCAGGCCTTGTCTTTGCCAACTACTCTCCCCTGCTGGCTATCTTGTGGTGGCAATCTTGTGTCCACATGGGGGCAGGATCTTTTGACTACATGGGGGCAGTCATCTTGTGTATTTGATGATGGTCAATCTGCATATTACTCTTTTATTAGATAGAGTAAAGGCTGCTGCATGGGTGGGGGCCAGCCGGTTTGTCCTGAAGGGTGTCCCAGATCAGGGTGGATGCTCCCTTGGGGCCTGGGGTGGCCTGGGAAAGGGGCCTGTGGTGGTTTGCAGGCTGGCCATGCCCCCGCAGCAACCCAAGTGGAGGCCCTGGTATCTGGAATTTATTTATCTTCTACAATTGAAACTTTGTAGCCTTGAGCGGAGCCAAGCCTTCTGCTGTACAGCCATTGAAACTTTGTTGCCTTAAGTGGAAGCCTGGGCCAGCCAATGTTTTCGGAAAGCTTTGTTTCCTCCATCACCAGGGGCAACCCAAGCCTCTTTCCTGCTCTCTCTGGCCATAGCCATCTTGTTTGAGTTAATTTGCATACTTGTTTTGATTGGATGGTGGGTGTGGGTGGTGGGCGTGGCTTGTAGGTGTAGCAGAGGTATGGTCAATTTGCATATTACTCTTTTATTAGAATATACTTTAATCCCCAGGACTATTTCATTACTACCTATTTATGCTGTTTTTAATCTCTTCATCCAGTCCTCCAAACCACTTCCTCTATGGCAACCATTAGTCTGTTTTCTGTATCTATGAGCCTGCTTTTATTTTATTTATTCATTTATTTTCCTCTTTAGATCCCACATATAAGTAAAATCATATCATATTTAATTTTTGTATTCATGTAGGCAAAGAGATTTATGCCTTTGAAATGCAGTTAAAAATAAAACAGTATTTTTTAATTAAAATAGACTAAAAAGGCTAATATGCACCATAAATGTCTAAGTGTCCTAAGTGCCCTATATAGATCATTCTAAAAATCAGCAATGTTTCCAGGTAAATAATTTAGTGAGAGCATAACTTTCCAAGAGAAAGGTAGGAGAGGGAAGAAAGGAATGAAAGGTGACTGATAGAATACCAGAACAACAAATCAAATTAAAAAGGAGCCTATATTTACACTAATAAAAGAGTAAGATGCAAATTGACTGTACCTTCATGTCACCCACCAGCCAATCAGGAGTGAGTATGCAAATTAACCCAACGAAGATGGCAGTTGATTTGCATACATAGGTGCCAAGTGGCTGAGGGTGGGGCAGGGGGCAGGAGTTCTGAACTGTCCCAGCAGCTCCGGGCATCTGGGCAGTGTGGGAAGGAGGAAAGGTGGCTCCAGCTGGAGCAAAGGCCATGCCAGCAGCCAGGGGAAGGAAAGCTCATTCCAGCATGAATCTTTGTGCATCAGGCCTCTAGTTGCTATATAAAAAAAAAATTTCTTTGAAAGTCAACTTTTATATTTAACTCATAATCAAAACTAGATTAGCTAGCCAAGACTTGATATGTCTTCTTCTCTGATATATAAGGTTAAGAGAAAATGATGCATGAGGGAGTTGCTGATCCTGATCCTAGCCCTTGACATTCAGCTGCTTGGTTTGAGCACTTCCCTCCCTGTCCCCTCTTCCCCCGATACTGAATCCACTAATTATCTCCCCATATCCTTACACCTCACCCTCGTATTTAATACCTGATACTGGCATTTTAGGAATCCTCTTTGACTTATCAGACATCATCTTCTTTTTTGACTTGGTTCAACACTGACATTTTGTCATTCTAAGTATCCATTTTGTCTCGAGTGAGGAACTCTTTTCTCTAAACTTGATGTCATGGAACTTTACTGATTAGTCTGCTACTGCTGCCATAATAAAATACCATAGGCTGGGTGGCTTAAAAGACAAATTTTTGTTTCTGCCTCTTTTCCTGGCTTGTAGGCAGCTGCCTTCTACATGTATTCACATAGCTTCTTCTGTGTGGTTGCTTGAAGAAACAGAGAGAAAAAGGGAGGAGAGGAGAGAGAGATCTCTTTTCCTTTTCTTATAACGCCACCTATCCTATAGGATTAGGTTTGACCCTTAGGACCACATTTAGCCTCATTACTTCCTAAAGGCCCAGTCGTATTGGGAGTTAGACTCTTGACATATTATGTTTTTGGAGGGGGGACAAAATTCAGTCCCTAGCACTCACTGACTGGGATATTCACTTATTATTCCATGCTCCCTGCCCCAATCCCCACAGCAAAGGAGGATATTTAGTATTTAGACAACATTGATTTTTAATGAAAATTAAAACTTCATTGGGAGTAAATTGAGGAGAGGAAGTCAAAGATCTTCTACTTGGTTAGAACAGAAGATAGGGGTGGCTTTCTATTTGAGTGGTCACATCAGTTTCTTTTAAAGAGGTCACCAATATGTCACAGACCTGCTCCTGCCCTCAGGAGGAGAGACTCTCACCGCCATCCCTAGATTCCTGGTCGGCCCAACTCTCTCAGCTGGTGTGTGTTGTCATTTGGTAAGCCCGTTGTTACTAGTTACAATTGCCAGGTGGTTGGAACCCAGAATTGGCCCTTGTTATTGTTTCTTCTCATACAATAAAAGGGGCTACTGTGAAATTATTTATCTTCCTAAAATTGCAAGTCTTATTCTTCAGAGGAAATGCTGAAAAAGATCAGACCTAGTATGACTAAACAAAGGTTTTGTTTTTTAATGAGGAATTCCTAGGATATGTATTTTCTCCAATTACCATGACTGGGCAGTTGTAGTTAGGGTTGAATTCTTCCACATTTATTAATACATTTTGATTTACTTGTAGGACAAATCTTATCTTTGTGCCTAGGGGGCTGTTTGTACCTATATATAAAAGTAAAGAGGTAGAATATTAAACTTTTTTGAGGCTAGAGACTATACTTTACTTATCTTTGAACCCCCAAATGCCAGATTTTTGCTTAAGAAGTCTTTATTGAATGGATAAATTCTTAATTGTTAAAGATTTAGCTCTTTTCTTTCCTTACTTGCTGTGGGAAAATGACAATTTTTATTATTTATAATTTTTTTAATATGCAAGATACTGGTTTGTTATAAAAATATTCTGAGATATTTCTAAAAATGTTTTAAAAATATTAAATTTCCCTTTTATTCCAAGTGCTTTCCACTATGTAATAATGTTAAGGAACACTTGGTTTTAGCTATGTCATTCAGATTTGAAATACAGTGGTACCTCGAGATACGAGTGCCCTAACATACGAGATTTTTGAGATACGAGCTGTCGAGAGAGCGATTTTTGCTTTGAAATACGAGCAACATTTGAGATAGGAGTAACCGCGCGGATCAGCGGGCTGCACACGACCCACCAGTTTACCGCGACTCGAGCGTCTCATAGTTTCCCATGCCTCAAGGTTATGGAACGAATTAATCTCATATCTCAAGGTACCACTGTATATGAACACTGTGTCAGCTCTCACAGTCCGTGATAGCCTGTAGCTTCACTTAAAAACGAAGTACATTCATAGACAGATGCAAAGGAAGATACTGGAAGGTTCTATGCACCCCATCAACCAGCCTCCCCTATGGTAGCATCTTGCATAACTATAGTAAATTATCAAAACAAGGAAGTTGATATTGGTCCATAGTTTTTTTAGACTCGCTAGTTGTACATACACATGCATGTATGTGTGTAGGTATGCCTGCTTCTTTAGGCCCAGGGATCCTTCCTCTCTTTCCCCATGTTCCCTGGCCCAGGCATGAGCTCCTGTACCTCTGTTCCTTAGGGCCTTGGGCCTCAAGAAGCTCCTTTTGTTTTGAGGAAAGAGAGCAACTGCTTTCCACTGGCTTGTTCTTTGTCAATGGACTGATATGAAAAATGGTACTTCCCTCTAAAGTGCTCTGTGGACTGGTACCTGCAGGCCCTACCAGTTGATTCAATGGCTGTGAGATGTTACCCGGCTGTGACTGTGCCCGGGGCCTGCAGGTGCACAGTTGTTTCCTTGGGGCCTCATGCTCTCTCCTCTATGCCTTGTCAGCGTTCAATGTGCTCTGCACAGGAGACACTTTTCTATCCATGGAATGTTGGTTATATATCTCTACTATATAGACTAAATGTTACCATGTAGTTGGAAGCTCTGAGGATTAGGCAATTGTGGCATATTGTGTGCAAACTGGTAAAGGGTAATATATGACAATGGTTGGCAAACTCATTAGTCAACAGAGTAGCAAACCGCAGCTCGTGAGGCTCGAGCCGTGGTTTGCTGACCACATAATATCAGAGTAGATTTTTTTTTCAGCAACAAGGTCACTGTGTCCTTGGAGTTTCAAGGGACCTGATATTTCCTGTAAAAACATCACATATCCTCCTAGAAGTAGAAATCAGGGCGTTACTATTTTTAATCTAGTGCACGGGACACATTGACATTAATTCCTGGGTGTCAGGCGCTGCTGGGGGACTTGGAGAAGCAGCAGTGAACCTGACAGGGAAGCTGAAACGTTTTGAGGAAGGAGACTTGTGGCGGGCTGGCACGGCCATGGCATACTCAACCCCAGGGTGCCTTATGTGTCTCACCAGCTCAGCCAGGTTCAGTGACCCTGAGTGGGGGCAACTGAAAGGCTTAGAAAAGACAGACAAGAGGATGAAAGCTGGGTCTTGGTGGGTCACTGCTCCCTGAGAGACAGCCCTATGGATTACAGGCCGTGTCTTTATTTTATAGCAGGCGTGGTCAAGATGTTTACAACATTCTCGTGGGTTTCGATCCTACTCAGCTACATCCACCTGATCAAGCTTTGTTTACTTACAGCCTATATCACTTAGGGGACCACATGTTGGAACCATAGTTTCAAGCTTACACCTACAGCTGTTGGCTATCATTGTGTTGGGAGGGCTCTGCTCTCCAAGCTGGGACTTGCACGTGGCCATGAGAGGACTGTGCCCTCTCATCAGTCCGAGGCTTGAACCTGTCCAAACACAGAGAGTGACAAGTAAAAAGATTCTCATAAAACAGTGTCAAGGATAGAGGAAGAGGGTTAGAAACTGGCAAGTAATAAGAATCTCATAAAACAATGTCAAGGAGAGAAGATGATTAGAGCAATTTTACCTCAATTAAAAATAAAGACTACACAAAGAGATAAAATATTCCTAGAAACAAAGACTGCAATTATATCAATTCTTCCCAGTTAATCTATAAACTGTATAACTCCAAGAAAAAAGGAGATGGGTGCCTGAAGAAGATGACAGCAGGGTGAGGGGTGGGCTGGAGAGGGATGATGAACTGGCAAGTGGGGGGGGAGGATTCTGTGAGGAGGGCTCAGTGCCGCAGGGACCTGAACTAAGTGAGGAGCAAAGTGGTCCCCGCTGACACAGATGGGCACCGGCCAGGCCTCTGCCTCCCCTGACTTTGCAGGAGCTGTGTCGGAAAGCCCCAGGGAACTGGGCATCTTATCTCAAGCACAGGAAGCCTCTCTTGTTTTTCTGTCTCTTTACCCCCCAAGTTATGGGAACCTCACCAAGTGAGTGGTTGTTCATACTCTTGAATGTAAGTTGGTACATGTATGTCCCAAACTCCCTTCTTTTAAAAAAGACACAAACATTGTTACTGATTTCAGAGAGGAAGGGAGAGAGAGAGAGATAGAAACACCAAGGATGAGAGAGAATCATTGATTGGCTGTTTGTGCATGGATCCAGCCGGCAATCCAAGCTTGTGCTCTGACCAGGAATAGAACACTGATCACCTGATTCATAGGTCTATGCTCAAGCACTGACACACCAGCCTAACACAGCCTTCTTTCTTTTGATGAGATAGTTGGGAGGTGCATTTCTGATTTCTGAGGTCCTTCAGCAAGGCTGAACCCCATTGCCTATGCTACACTCTCTTTTGGCCTTTTCCTCCTCGCTTCTCTCACTCTACTCCTGGTGCCCCGATCGACTTCTAAATAAACCACTAGTCCCAAGTCCTTATCTCAGGGTGTATGTTCAGAGAAAACCAAAACCCAGCTACCTGCCAATTAGTTTCTTTGCTGCTGTTTTTCTCTTCTAAAGGAAATCCACTTTTAAAATGCAGAACTCCTGAATTATTCTTACCTTATTAGGCAATGCTCTTTAGAGTATTTCCTCAAGTATTCCCTATTTATCTCCACTACCTGACAATCTCTCCCCATTTATTCCCCTAATCTTCCTTCTAAACAAACTCCAAAGGGTATGGACCCCTACTACCAGCACCAGAGGGTATCTTCCATATAATAGGGTGATGGTTTATTTGAATATTTAATGACACTATAAATGCCCTCCTATAGTGTTTCTATATAACAGTGAAACATTGTCATTTATGAAAAGAAGCACCGCCTGCTCAGGTACAGGCCCCAGTACCATGAATTAACATTTATTGAATACTAAGTGCATAAAGTAGGTGCTATTCTATAGGCCAGCAAAGAGTGAATGCAATTTTGTGGAAAGGAGGACAATGTCAGAGAACCAAGCTGCAGCCCAGATGGCACAGGGCTGGGCAAGCAGAGAGCGTGTAATCATGGTCTCAATTTGCAGCCTCCTGTGGAAACGGGAGGCTGCTCAGTGGACTAGGAAATTGATAAATCTCATCAAATATTTCCCAAGGTGTCATGGGGGAACTTGCTTCAAGAGAAGTGAACATCTTCCACGTTGCTGTGAGTGTTTATAGTCAAGAGAAACATTTCAAAATCAATATACGTAAAAGCATAGGTGAAGATTTTACAGCAACAGTGTGACCCTCCTGGTTTACTAATAGCTCCTGAAATATGAAAACGTAGAGCAGAATGCTTTACGACAGAGTACTTTTCTTAAACTGCTATCGCAACCAGAAGAAAAGTGGGAGGATAACCATATCTCATTCTTCAGTGTGTAGCCACTCAATGTGCCAAGAACTCCAAAAAGGAAGACATTTACTAATTTTTATTGTGTATTTTGTTGTTGAAAATTTCCTCATGTGATAAAATAATGTGCTTTATGAAGAACACCATGTTCAGTGGAAATTAGGATGATGGGAATTAAAAGATGGGACATGGAAAGGAGGACCTCTCCTGTAGTGTAGTGTCTGATTGGATCCCTGAGTGCACCCTGAGTTCAGGAAAGTGGGAGGGCCTGGCAGCACCTCAACATGCCAAATCAGAATCAACACCTCTCTGTTGTTTAAAAAAATATATATATATTTACCCACCTCTATCCAACCCCTACCCCCCAGGCCTTCCCCACTCTATTGTCTGGGTCCATGGGTTATGCATATCTACACTAATAAAAGAGAAACATGCAAATTAACCATCACTCTGCTACACCCACCAGCCAATCAAAAGCAAGTATGCAAATTAACCCAACTAAGATGGTGGCTGCCACAGAGCTGCACCAAACAGGAGGCTTGGGTTGCCCCCAGTGATGGAGGAAGCCAAGCTTCCCACCTTCCCTGGCCAGCCATGGACTCTGCTCAAGGCTACAAAGTTTCAATTATAGAAGATAAATAAATCCCAGATACCTGCTTCCAGCCAGCTCTGGCCTCCACTCAAGGAGGCACTGAACAAAGCAAAAGAAAAAGAAAAAAAGCCCCTTACCCAGGATGGCTACACTCCCATGGGGTGAGGGTCCCACTTGGGGGCTTGGCCAGCCTGCAAATAGCTATCAGCCCTCACCCAGGCTGGCCACACTCCCATGGCCTGATCTCTGTAAACAGGCAGTCGAACATCCCTCAAAGGGTCCTAGATTGGAGAGGGTGCAGGCTAGGCTGAGGGACACCCCCCAACCCTGTGCACATATTCCATGTACCAGGTCTCTAGTAAGTATATATTATTTGGTTTATCTCTTTTCATTCTCCCCTACCCTACTCTGAACCTGAGATATGTCAGTCTGTTCCATGTCTCTATCCCTTGGGACTTATTTTGTTGGTTAATTTATTTTGTTCATTAGATTTCACAAATAAGTGAGGTCATGTGATATTGTCTTTCTCTGGCTGGCTTATTTCACTTAGCATAATAATATTTGTTAAAAATATGTGTTTTTTTATTTTAGAGAGAGGAAGAGAGAGGGAGAGAAAGAGAGAGACGTCTGTGTGAGAGAGAAACATTGATCCATTGCCTTCTACACGCACCCTGACCAGGGACCAAACCTGCAACCTGAGCATGTGCCCTGATCTGGAATGTAACCTGGTGACCTTTCTGTACAATGTACATGGGATGATGCTCAACCACCTGAGTCACACCATCCGGGGAAACTCCTCTTTGTTTTTAGAAAACAAAAATGAAGCCCTCCACATTGTGGAGTGTGTGGAACTCTGATGGAAACTGTGATAACTTAAGAAGTTGCTCTTGCCCTGGACAAGTGGCCCGTCAGAGCAGATATGAGGAGTGGCTGATAGGAGACATTTCACAGAAATGTCAGGGGAGGAAGTATAGAGAAGGATGAACAGACAGACCATAAAGTGTTTTCTGGTAATGGGAGGTTCTGGGAGTTGCACTGAGCACCCACCCAGAGTCCAAGGCTAAGATGAGACTCACTGAGGTCTGAGGTAGGCTAGCCCTTGACTCTATTTCTTGCTATCTGGTAGAAGACCCCCTTTCAGCGACCATGAGGCTTGGAATTCTGCCATAGTAAACACCAGATGTCTGCTGGCTGGTGAGATCGTGTGAAATTTTATCACCAGCAGCGCTTTGGTAGTTAGGAGTGAATGCATCCTGCACAGTCCCAAATTGAAAAACACCAGCAAAGACTGAAAAAGGGGAAACTCTTTCCCTTCTCATCCCTGCAAGTTGCACTTTCCACTTGCAGATACTTGACTTGAGAGGTGCCCTGCTTTCTCTCCTTTCTCTGTGAGCTCCTGGCTTCTAAGAACATTTAGTATGAACAATTTTAGTTTGAATAATTGGATAATCTTAAGATAGGTGCTGAACACATGGCTATGCTCATGATTTGAAAAGTCATCAAACTCTACACTAATAATTTGTTTTCTTCTTTGAGGTATATTTTGCTTTAATTTAAAAGTTTACTTTAAAGTAGAATAGTTGGCAAGTATAATTATACTGTCTCAGAAAAGATTACTCTTTTTAAATCATCAATTCACAATAAATCATATAAATTATTTAAAAAAAAACATTCAGTTTGACATCTTGGCCTTAGGTCATTTCACATGTTTGGTACCAAGATCTCAGAAATATGCATAGTCTGATTTTTCCCATCTATATTATTCCTTATTGGGGTCTATAATGGCCTCCCAGCATTGGTCCTGACTGGCAATCTTGTGTGAAGGGTGCATTTAGCATCAGGAAGAAAATGTCAGTCTTGGGTCTGGCATTGAGAAAAGCAAAGGAGAGGCAGGAGTGAAACCACACTTGACAAGTTGAGTACAATTGTCCCCCCTTTCTATAGAGATGCTATCCAAGGCTTCCACTGGATGCCTGAAACTTCGGACAGTTCTGAACCCTGTATGTACTTCATTTTTTTCATACACATACGTGCATAATACAGTTGAATTTATAAATTAGACACAGCAAGAGATTCACAAGAATAACTAATGATAAAATAGAACCATCATCACAATCTACTGTAATAAAAGTTATGTGAATGTGGTAGTAAGTAAAATCACAAGCAGTGTGATAATGTGATAGTCAATCTGAAGACCAAGATGACTACTAAGTGACTTAAGGCCAGGTAGTGTATGCAGCATGGAGATGCTGGACAAAGGGGTGATTCATGACCCAGGTGGGGGATAGAGGGAGACAGTGAAAGCTTTCATCACATGACTCAGAATGGCACACAATTTAAACTTATGAATTGTTTCTTTCTGGAATTTTCTTCTTAATATTTTCAGACTGCTGTTGATGGCCAATAACTGAAACCAAGGAAAATGAAATCATGGTTAAGGAGGACATGTGTATCCAGCACAGGTCACTGAGCCCTACATAGGAGGAATGCCTGCCGAAGCAGGAGGGGAAAAAAATGTTTGTTGAGGCCAGGGGAGGGGTGACTGGGGCATAGGGTAGCTCTGTCCTGTCAGCACCCCATGCAGCTGGCGTGTGTGGGACTCTGGGCAATGAGACAATGAGGGAGTGGCTGGAAAGAGGCACTTGCCCAGGGTTAGAGTCCTGGCATCAGGTGCAGGCACACACCTGAAGAGATTTAGTTTTTATCTTGCCCGTTGACTATTTCCTTGCTAGGCTGGCAAAGCAGAAGATACCAGACAATTTAGCTTGATGAGAGATAGTGGGCTTATTTTAATTAATTTGTGCTTTTATTTTTTTTCCCTTCCTTCTCATGGGGGGATTATATATACATTTTAAAAGTCTAGTAACTTACTAACATAAACATAAGGTTGGAATGAAAATTGGAATAATTAAGCATTACTGAAAAGGATACCAGGATTACAACTAGGTATTATCTTTACAAAATCATGTTCAATAGTATGCTTTATGTATGTGACATTTAATTATTTTAATGAATGCAAAATTTACCTGAGTCTTGGAAAACTCTGCCACTGAAATTTAGACTAAAACACTAATCTCCCTTTGCTAGTAGGATTCTGGAAACTTTGGTGAAGTGTTCAAGAGGTATAACCCCCTGAGTGCTGTGAAGTATAAAGCTAATCCCATAAAATGAGAATAAAACCACAGGGAGAAAGATAATCAATGCAAGAGAGTCTCAGTTAAATAGTGAAGTGAAACCTTGTTTTTGTGTTGAAGTTCCCAGAAGTTGTATTTATTGAATTTGAAGACAATTCAATAAAGCTGAGCTTCCTTGAGTGATTTTTGCATTAATTTCACTTTTGAGTTTCATTATTTTTACCAAAGATAATTTTTTTTACATGGATAGGGTCAGAGTTTGGTTCCTTGGGACTAGAGCAAAATTACTGACCAAACACACCCTGCAGTAGTTGATGAGAGATGGTGGTTTCTGTCCATTCTCTCAGTTGGGTCCAGAGGCATTTAGGCTGCATTGTGCTCCACATGGGTCATTTTGTGTGTGATCACCTTGGTTCACTACTGATAAGTGACTCTCTTTCCCGTGGACTGGAGGATAATCATGAGGACTAACTAATATCTCCTGGTGATTAGAAATCATCAGTTTTATTTGAGTGGAATAAATTTTGAAAAATTAAATACAGTATTCACCTCTGTGGTATCTGATGCAGACTGCCACCTTTCCTTAGTGCTTGGACATTCGTCTTGTTTGACCACTAAGCTTCTGTCTTGATTCCACAGTCTGTAAATATTTCCCTGAGCTCTGCCTCAGCAGGTACAGAGAGCCTCACCAATGAACTTAAAGATCTAGACTTGGCTATCCTGAATTCTTTTAAAACTATATTTAAGAAAAAGAGAACATTAAGAACTATGTTAGCATATCATCATTATGAACCTAGTTACTTTCATATGCAGAAAGTTCTTACAGGCTAGAGTTTTTTCAGTGTAAATCATATTCAGATTTATTCATCTTTCACATGATTATGAGCCTCAAATGAAAGTGCTGGTAATAGCCCTGGCTGGTGTGGTTCAACTGATTAGAGTGGCATCCTGTGCACTAAAGGGCTGAGGGTTCGATTCCTGGTCAGGGCACATACCCAGGTTGTGAATGTGAATTTGATCCCCTGTTGGAATGTGTACGGGAAGAAACCAATCAGTGTTCCTCTCTTACATTAATGTTTCTTTCTCCCTCTCCCTTTCTCTTTCTCTATAATCAGTGAAAAACATTCTTCAGTGAGGATTAAAAAAAGAAAGTGCTGGTAAGTTTCAGGTACTGCCTCCCTTCCTATAAAGCTTATCTTGCTTTATTTGTTCTACTAGAGTTCTGTTGCACAAAGAGATTCATGCAACAGGCCTTCTTTCCCTTGGCTTCCAGCACCAGTTTTCCTCTAGCACTTGAGATCCAGGCCTTTACTCCAGCTGGAGTCTGCCATCTTTGTCTTCACTGCAGACTGCAGCCAGAATCTGCCGTCTTCGCTGCACTCTGGAGTCTGCTGTTTTCATCTTTGCTGTGGCTGGAGTGCTACTCCTATAGATCCCTTCAGTTCCTTCCCCCCGCCCTCCCTCTCAGAGGAGAAGTCCTGCCCACTCTGGCCACTCTGTGCCTGGAGCCGCTGGGAGTCTGCCACCTTTGTCCTTCTAATTTGCATATTCCCACCTCATTGGCTGGTGGATGTAGCAGAGTGATGGTCAATTTGCATGTTTCTCTTTTATTAGTGTAGATATCTTTTAAATGAATTGAAAATAAAGGTCATTTTTCACTTTTCCTATCTGAAGCAAGGTTCTTAGACAAATTAGCTTAAATACCATCATAAAAGGAACATACACTAGTTTTAGAGGGAGAAAAAAACAAAACCATTATTTCAGGCAACAACTTCTCTATACACATGGTTATTGGATTGTTTTACCCTTCATAATGTGGGAGCAGCTCCACTGTCCCTTCTGCAATGTCTGCACTCTCTTCTCGTATTTGTAATCTTCCCTCTTACATGTTGACTCTACTGAGCTGGTTACCTAGTCCCAAGATAGAGAAACATTAACTATTGCATTACCTAGTGTTACTACAAGTGATGGCTCTTAAAGGGAGGAATAATTTATACTTTTCTTATGAAAACCATACTTTAAAATAATTAGTGTTAATTTGACATCTATGTTAAATGGAAATATTAAAGTGCTATCCAATTGCACGTCTGTTACAAATCAACAGATTTTATATTTAGAAATTTCACACCTGTGTTTGCTTGCCATTCCTATTTGAAGAAATTTTTTAAATTGCTAAAACTACATGGCACAAAGGCCATGCTATACCGAAAGCAGCTGAGTAATTATCAAGGAACAATAGCTCCTTTCACAGATTGTCTTTTTGGATTTAAGAAAAGAATGGTACTTCAATGAGTGGCTGATCTAAAACAGTACCATAAATTGCAAATGTTATGCATATATTTTCAATCATCTGCATAGGTTGTAACCAGAATTAAAGGAACTTTTATATGAGTGAAGTTTTACATAAACTGCATATGCAGCTTCAGTAGCCTACTCTAATCCCTTGTTATAAGCAAGGTCACAAGGACTTTTGAAAATTGTAGTTGAATATTAGCAAAATGATAATTTCTCTAATGCAAACTGAAATTAATTCTTTGAAATTTTAATATGAGACAGCATGTTTTTAACAAGGATAAGGTCACAGACTCACTGAGTGTCTAGAATTAATAGGGAAATTAAAGTTTAGTTTCATCCTCTTATTTTGAGGAACAAAATCTGGGTTAGCAGCTCATCTAGGATATCCCACGTAGACCAGTAGAGACAAATCCCAGCACACAGAAGCATGTTCTAATTTTTCCAACATATGTGTACACCATGAATGTTGAAGAGAGTATAACCTATGAACATTTCCCTCTCAATTTCATTGCCGCTGTCCTCAGTTAAGTCTTTATCATCTATTTTTGGTGTAGTTTGTATTTAGCTTATATTATATGGCACCATGCCAAGAGCACAATAAAAATTGTGTTGATTTGTTGCCAAAAATAACACATTTATCTTCATTCTTCCTAAAAAGATAGCCGAACTATCATTAAATACCAGGACACTCTTTAAGAAAAACCACTTTCTGATGTATTTGAACAAGCAGTCAGCAAATGTTTGTTGAGTTAATAAATGAATTTATCAGCCTTTTTTAAAAGGTGTTTTTTTTTGAGGGGGGGGAATGGGGAGCAATGATTAAGAGTATGAAAAAGCTTACCTATGTTTTTCTAATTAAATTCATTCTTCACATTATTTCCAGCTATCTTTTCAAAATACCTATTTGGATAAGTCATTGTCCTTTGTAAAAAATGTTCTATTATTTCAGGGATACAATCAGAACAACTCAGCATGGCATAAGCTTGTCCCCTGCAATTAGGCTCCAACATTCCATAGAGCAGTAGAGAGCATAGACTCTGGATACATGTTTAGAAAGTCAAGATTAATATGAAGTTGTGACAATTATTGAAGTGTATTTAGAGTTAACTTATTTCTCCTGTAACTTTTTAGTGAAAGGCTATATGTTAGTTTTTGTAATGTTCTTCAGTGTTCTATACTGTGATCTCAGGCTGCAGCCCAACTTGTATTAAAATTTGTTTTAAAGAACAGAATACCTGTTGTTTGCAAACTTTTATGGGCTATTATGTTATCTTGTGAGTATATGTATCCTTAGCTAAATTAATTTCAGAATTTGTCAGTTCCCTCTAAAGTTAATGTGAGAAAATAAAACAAGGCAAATAAACCAACAATTAGAGTTGGTCTCAATTTGAACAGAGTTGAGTTTTCATACATCATTTCCCCCCAATGTATTTACTACAGTTCATTAGAAAAGCCTAAAATCATTTTTTCAAGATTCTGCAAGCTAAACTACATTTTTTACTGGTTGTGAATTGAAGATGATCACCTGCAGTCTTGGGAGTCCTGGATACCATTCTTAAAATGACCATGATCCTGGACTACAGATACATGAATATTCCTATATCTCTAAGCTCTAACTTGGAGTTGGCTTGGTTATATTCATTTGTATTCATTTCTGTCTCTCTAATTGTACTCTGAGTAATTTTCTGGCAGAATTATCTTCTTGCTTGAATTTTGCATCATTTGTGCAGTGGGAATTGTTATTCAATACCAAACAAATGTGTTTTGTTTAACATGGAATCCAGAAGTAATATAGTTATAAAATAAATAATTTTTTCAGGTTGAAAGATAGTAGACAGAGTATAAATATTAATAAAATACATTATCTCAGCTACATTAGATGTTTTCATTCTTAGGATAATTTCTTTATATTCTAATCCAACATTAATTTTGGAAATTGGGAAATCATAAAGAATTCACATAATTTCAGAAGAGTTTATTTCTAGTTTTCTCTATCAAAAAGTAATGTGCTCAGGGAACACAATGAAAAAACATATGCTGCTTTGTTTGTAAAACTAAATAGAAAATTATTTTCATTTATTCTCCAAAGGCATCTGAATTCTCAACACAAATGACCAAAATTTCTTTATTATTCCAATAGAAAAACAAATATAATTCCTTTATCAATTAAAATGATAACTTAGTAAACTATTTAATATATATTTACCAATACAGAAATTTAGGAAATGTAACATATGCATATTGTTCATGCATTCATTTTAAAAATTAACTCATTCTAACACAAGTAATTGTCAGTTATGACAACTATTTAAATGATACTCAAGTAACATAACTTTCTGAGATATATTTTCCCAAGAAACTAATAAAATTTAAATAGCAAATAAATTCTGAGATAAAGATAAAAAGTCTATTTTAAAAGTACTGTAGTAATTAGCTGTATTCAATTGACTGAAATTGCCATGCTTTTCTCAAGTTGGATGTTTTTATAGTCTAAATAAGAGAGTTGTAGCTGAATTATGTCTAAATAAATTACAAGTGACAAGCTTTTAATCTGTATTATTTAAGTCATATACTTCAAACTTTTGCAAAGGAACAAAATAAAAATTCACATTAGTAAAATGAATGTCATTCTTATTTTAGTTTTTTTTTTTTGTCATGGAAATCTTCCTTTCATTGCAAGAATCATTCCTTCAACTTAGAGTGAAATTGTACCTATAAGTGATTGAACACAATCTTTTTAGAGTTTCATGTGCTTTCAATTAAACATTTTTACATAACCGAAAAATAAATGTGAACAGTAATTTTGTTTCTATTTTCAAAGTCTTCTAATAGTCTGGATTAGAAGGCAGAATTTGGAGGCATTCAGGGAAAGGTTCATTGATAATTGATATTTGAACCTCTCCATTCCCTCTTCTTTATTAATATATTTATCCAAACCATAGAATGTACAACACCAAGAGTGAGACCTGATATAAACCATGGGTGATAATGACATGTCAATCTAAGTTCATTAGTTGTACTATATGTGCCATTCTGGTAAGGAATGTTGATAATAGGGGAGAATATGTGTATTTGGGAGCAGGGAGTATATGGGAAACCTCTGTATGTTTCATTTAATTTTGTTGTGAAGCCAAAATAGCTATGTAAAATAAAATCTAGTAAAATAAATGAGACTGAGGTCTTAGTTTCTGGTCCTGTTGTGGACTGTTGAGGAAGGCTAACAGGTGTAACACTTTGAGCTTTCCCTTTTATTCATGGCCTCTGGCATCATTCACTGAATTGGCTAACCATACATCGGGAAAGGTAAGAAACAGAGTACCCTTTAGAAACCTTACTTCTAGGGGGAAATGTTTAAAATATTTTTTCAGGGAGTTATTCTTGATTTTCCATTTGGCTGTATGTTCCTTAAGGGCACAGACCACACCCTGTGCATTGGACTTATGCATCTCAACAGAATCTGTATGGCAAGAATTTGTATTGGATCAGGAAAGATATTGTCTTAGTCAGAGTAACAATGTCCAGGCAATCTGTCTCTTGTTAATTAAAATAAATAAATGATACAAACAAAATAGTCATAGCAGAAGAAGTTCTAGCAATTTTTTTAATATGTTTTTATTGATTTTAGAGAGAGAGGAAGGGAAAGAGATTGAGAGATAGGAACATCAATGAGAGAGAAAGCTATTGTCTTGGATAGTAAAAATATCAGTAGTTGCCAGTAGTTGGGGATAAGGTAGGGTAGAGAAGTGATACTATTGTGTATGATAAAATAATGGTGGATACTCGTCATTCTACATCTGTCAAAATCCAAGAATAGAATGAATAACACCAGTGTAAACTATGCATAAAATAACAAGTTATCTAAAGTTCAACTAGCTTCTATTCCACTTGGGGAGATACAATCTACCTATGAGTACCCACATAACAAGAGGGAGTTTCCCATGTAGAAGAAATGTAACTTAAGAACTATGAGAGTTTAGTGGAAGGTGGCATTCCACTCAACTGAAGACCACTTTAGAGAATTGGATTTTTCCCAATACTGTCCTCCTGAAGATTGTTGAGGAGCAGAATGTGACCAAGTGTATTATTAGGAATATTAATCTGGAAGTAGATTACGATAGGACTGAAGTAGAGAGAGAGAAGAGGTCCCCTGGGCACTGACCTCACTTTCTTGATAAAGATAAGGATGAGATTTGAAGAATTTAATTTGAGTCTAGAATGTGGTTTTATTTGGAAATAGTCTTTGCAGATGTAATCAAGATAAGATGAGGTCATTAGGGTGAGTCCTGATCCAATATGACTGGTGTCCTTACAACAAGAGAAGAGGACAGAAACACCCAAGGGAAAGATGGCCATGTGATGACAGAGGCAGAGATCAGAGTGATGCACCTACAGGGCAAGAGATGCCAAGGACTGTTGACAAACACCAGAAGCCGAAAGCTGCAAGGAATGATTCTCCAGCAAGAAATGATTCTCCCCTCTGGATTCTCTCCTCTGCTGGCATCCGGTTTTTTGACTTCTAGTCTTAAGACCTGTGGGAGGGAAAAAAATGTTATTTTAAGCCACCCAGATTTCAATGCTTTGTTACAGCAGACCTAGGAAACTAATACAGGGCAATTTAAGTTCATTCCCATTACATGGACCCCATTTTAGGGGACTAGCTTACCTTCACCCGTAAAGAGTCTCAATTCTGGTCAGGAGCATGTCAATCCAATGAGTAGAGAAGCTAGTGGACTTGGGGAAAGGGGTCACATCAGATAACTGACCTCTAAACCTTCAACTAAAGAATCAGAAAGTAAACATTTTCCCCCCTGTGTATTCTACTTTTAATCTGTTATTTTCCCATAGAATTATAAAAGAATTCAGAATTGGACTAATTTTTAGTCAAGCTGTTTTTCCCTCTTTAAATGTAAGATCATATACTTTCTTTTTTACTATATACTCTCATGACTGATTTACCAATTGCCATAAAGTTGCTGTCTCCAGACCTGACAGATTACAACAGTACCTGAGAGATCTGTGCTTCCTCACAAATACTTATAAAGAGACCTTCACCAAATGAACTGCAATTTGCATCTCGCTAATTATTTTATAAGGGCCACTATACCATATGTAATTATATTTTTCTAATCAACTCATATCTTTCCACTTGTCAACAAAAGAACTAAACAACAGTGTTGTGAGGGGTGTAACTTAAGGACAAGGGTCAATTTCTGTTTTTGCATGATGACTGGGGAAGAAAGGGTCACAGTGGTTAAACTGAAATTGAATATAACAAATTGTGCAGTTTGTCATACCCTTGAGGCCCATCTAACATCTGTCGTCCATCTGCTCTCAGTGAGAATCCAAACTATAGTACTAACTGCCTTTTTAAAGATATCTGGAAAAAAATTGTTAAATATTAATTCTTTATTAATACAAATTTACCAATAGCTCCCTGGAAATAGTAGATGGTCCCTTGAAGATATTTGCTACAGAGGCTACTGGGAGTGAAAAACAACAACAACATCTAGCCCATAGGAAATAAGTATTACAGTATTAAGTGATTTATATTCATTAATTTGCTTAATCCCCACAATAGAAATGATTATATCCTTTATTATTCAGATGAAGAGACTGAGGCCTGAAAAGGTTGAATAAGTTGTTCTGATTCACTGCTTGTTGGTGGGAAAGCCTCCAGGCTCTGAACCACTCACTACCTTGGGTGGCCATTGGATGGCCATAGCAAGCATTTGGGCCCATGGTTTTAGAGTTAGGATTCTATTACATGATAAACTTGAAACATAGTATTGACCATTTCCATATATATTTTTTTAAATCAGTAGATTTCAGCAAAGTAGCTAGATATTTATTCTTCAAATTGTAAGCTAATCTATTGTATTAGTTCTCTATCATTACTGTAACAAGTTACCCCAGCTTAAAAAACAAATATATTCTCTGAAAGTTCTGGAAGCCTGAGTATGAAGTCGGTTCCACTTCAATAGAAATAAAAGTGTAAGCAGGACCATACTCCCTCCCTGGGCTCTGGGAGAAGGCCTTCCTTGTCCCTTCCAGCTTCGGTTGCCTGTCAGAATCCCCAGCTTGGGGCTGTATCTCTCTGTTCCATTTGCACATTACCTTCTCTGTTTGTTTTCACATCCATGTGCCTATCTTCTCAGTTACCTGTGATTGCTCTGGGCCCACTGAGTAGTCCAGGATCATCTCTTCCTCTCACATCCTTGATTTAATCACATCCTTAAGGACATCCTGCTCTTGATCTTGGGTAGACTTGGATTTTCTAGCACAGTGCCTGGCCCACAGCAAGCACTCAGTAAATGCTAATCTTTGTCGACTTGAGTCCATCTGTACTGTGGGGAGAAAATATGATGGGATCCTTTTCTGTTGCTTATGTATTCTATTTTAACTGATTCTGTGGGAAATGCTAGGCTTGGCCTGGATATTTTCTCTTAATCTGGAGACTGATTAACATGCTGTACCAAAACTAATTATTTAGGACTGAACAGTTTATCATTCTAATTCTTTATTTTATTGTTTACTTTTCACATGGGTTGCTTCAGCTTTTTGAAATACTGTAGCTCTTTTCAAAAAAGGAACAATGTATATATGTATGTATGTGGTATGTGTGCACATAGTATATGAGTGCAGCACATGTGTGTGCCATGTGTGTGCACATGGGTATGTGTGTGTGCCAACAAGGGGGTGTGCATATGTGGTATGTGTATGTGGTGTGTGCACACATGGGTGGGTTTGTGTATGTGGTGTGTGCATGTGTGTGTGTGTGCATGCATAAGAGGTACAGTAAATACATTTGGTTTCTTGAAAGGCCTCATAACAAAATCCCATCTTAAATGACCTTTTATTTTCTTTCTGATATGAGGAAACTCCATGATGAATAGGCACTCGCAGTGGTTGAGATCTATTAATCATGTCCAATGGGGAAGCCATAACACTGCCCATAATTACTGTTTTAATTATAGGAGTCATTACAGTGCTATAGTTCAGTGCTCAAAAGCTTTTCTGTCTGTCATCCAAACACAAATTCAAATGCATCTCATCAGATGCTTTCATAGAAGCATCTCATGTTGGGAAGTGACATGTGACATAGAAGAATATTGGGAAGTTGGTCAATGGGAAGAGTTCTAAGATAAATTACTTTTGCTCAAAGAATATTCATATTATTTACCCAGCTAGAAACATAAATGTGATGGTAGAGATCAAATAAATCAATAATGATCATTCTCTTAGTTCTTTATAATCAACTCAGCATGTTGGTTTTTTATTTGTTAAATTTGTGAGTAGTACATAGAGGAGACTGAGAAGAGAAACAGAGTAAATGCAGATTTGAGGATGATTTTAGTAGATCTATTTTCTTTAAAACATTTTTATATATTTTAAGTAAAAAAAGTTAATAAATTATTGTAAACATCTTACTAAGTTTTCACAAGCAGAAAATACCTATCCAATTAGCACCCATGCAAGAAACTGAACCAGCATGTCAGAACTCTGTCCTTGGACCCCTTTCTAGACACTGCCCGACACCTCCCCACTCTGCCTCCAGAAGGATTCTCTCATAAATTGTTTTGAGACCGGAATGATTTGGGGGACAATAAAATGCTGGCAAATTAAAAATATGAAATAAGTATTCAGAGAGTTTAGGACCTAAAATCTCCTAAAAAGCAAAAATATTTTGTAAACTGTGAGTTATTTTTAATTTTGACAAACTAAGAAGAATGAAAAGAATCGGCAAAGTAGAAGAGATCTATGTAAAAATAGTAGCATAAAATGATTTTTTTTATGGAACATTTAAAAATTTGTTAGTTTGTAAGTCATTTTATAAGTACACATGTGGTCTTCTTGATAAACTGTGAATACTTTAAATGTGAAGGCTGCTAGAAACTGTTCATGGTAGGTCTTCCAAAAAAGTATTGAAATAGTGCTAATATATTACTTGAAATAACAGAGTGGCAGGTTAAATAAAGCCAGGGATAATATGTTTAGGGCTAGAGAGAGAAAGCCTGTTATTTCAATTCCAATGATAGTTGCCCCTTGGATATGGATGGCATCAATTTCTAAACAATGCCTCTGAACAGAGTGAGCCTTGGGATCCTGGATAATGAGTGAAAGATAGGCTGATGGGGACTTTCCACAGGAGAAAATAAAGAAGTTTTAGAAAGAGGAGAGTGACTCATGCAACTCTGCATCCTGGAATCTGAGATATAACTATTTTGAGGAGTTGGCAGTGATAAATAGTAAAAAGTTTAAAATGGAGAGGTTCAATGAGGTTTTGGAAATCATCAGTGTCCTTCCCAGATCTAGTGTCTGTGGAATGGAGGTAGTAGTTGTAAGGAGAGGGTTGGCTAAGAAGACATACCCATAGCAGGTGTATGGGGACCACATGAGCTTTCCTAGGAAGCATAAAGATATATAAGGCAACTTATGTGGAAGAAGTATTACATATATTCATAGCCTTTTCTTATTCACATTGTTCCTTTCCTTTAAAAAATAAACTCAAGACTTGAACTTTTTTTTTTTACTTTATTGAGGAATTAGATGCCTGGTGCACAGATTCGTACACATTGAAAGGAAATTAATCAGAAGGTGGTTGGCAGGGTGGGGCTGAACAAGAGGGGCCAGATATGCCCTGGTGCCAACCTCCTATGGTCCCTCCCCAGCCGGCAGCACCTGAGGCTGCACTGGGACTCAAAGGGATCTGTGGAGTGAGCAGGGTTCCTCTGGTAGGTGTGGTCCCTAGGCCTGGCCTGTGGGGATGGGGCCACAACCAGCAGTCTGACATCCTCTGAGGGGTGCTGGAGTTCAAGAGGGTACTCTACAAAATTGCTGTTGCTCTGCAGCTCCTGCGTTGAGTGTCTGCCCCCTGGTGGTCAGTGTGAGTCATACCTACCAGCCGGTCAGATGATTGGTTACTTAGCCTTTTATACATATAGATAATTGTGAATAACTGGAAAGTATAACTAGATATATTAAGTAGTAATACCTAGATTATTTTGGTTATTGAGTACTCATTTGAAGCATTTGTTTTAATATAGTTTATTTAAGTCTTTGATAAGAGCCATGTCAGTCAATGCAGGTCTTAAAAAGTACAATACACAGCCCATGAAAATGCCCTTGTGGTACATAAAACATATCAATGGATGATTTAGGAAAAGATCCAGTGTTTTCTGATGCCTCTCTTCATTGGGGTGGAGAGGAGATGTCTCACAAGGCTGGACGTGGTGGGAGACACCCTAATGTGATTTTGAACATGAATCATACTTTCTCGAGGTTTCCACCTTGAAGGTGTTTACAGATCAGTCTCCAAACTGAAACAAGCAGTCTTTGCCATTCTCTGGTCACCTTCTACTTCTTTATTTCTCACTCCCTTATCATATTGAATTGTTATTGGAGAATTGTGTGAGTGGAATTTCTCCATTGCTAGTGGGAGTGGGATTCCTATAATATCTCGAGAAAAAGAATTTTATAAGACTTGCCTGGGAGAAAGAGTGATTGTTTCTTCTATTTATTTATATTTATTTTCTTCATTGATTAAGGTATTACATATGTGTCCTTACCTCTCCCAACTCATGCTTTCACCCCCTTAGTGTCTGTGTCTATTGGTTATGCTTATATACATGCATACAAGTCCTTTGGTTTATCTCTTTCCCTTCTCCTCACCCTCTCCTACCTTCCCTCTGAGGTTTGATGGTCTGATCGATGCTTCTCTGTCGGGATCTGTTTTTGTTCATCAGTTTAGTTGTTCACTATATTCCACAAAAGAGTGAGATCATGTGATATTTATCTTTTATGTAGAGTTATATTCTTTGGTCTTTAAAGTCCTATTTCCCTAAAACCAGCCTTGGAAAAGATGCAGATGGGGATCCAGCAGAGCTAAAAGCAAAGCCAATGTCCAGAGTTTCTGTTCCAGGGGGGAGGCCGGGTCTGGCACAGTGTCAGTTCATCAGTCCATTGTGTGTGGGGTCCAGGGCTGTGGACCATGTGGGTGAATGCAAGGCGTAAGAGCCCACCCCTGCAACAAGAGTCCCAGGAGAGCAAAAAGTCCAAGAAGGCGAACTGCCTTTGCTTAAGAGTTTAAGCATCTCAGGCTGCGCACATTCTGGCCAATGATTGGTTCCCAGGTGTGGCTGTTAGGCAAGTATCTTCCCACGTTACCCAGACCTTTACTGGGCATACATCTAAATTGTTTCTGTCTAGTCTCTTCCCCTATCTACTTGGGGGAACAGAACTGGAGAATGTTAAAGTGCAGCTTCCTGGCAAAACTGTACAAATGGCATGCCTATATCATCTAGCCTTCTGGTACAACTTTCCTGTTAATTAATAATCAGGTCATTACCACAGTATCAGCATGATGATTATTTGTTCTGTGTCTTCCTTCACCCACTAGAGTTTAATCTCCTTGAGAGCAGGAATTGGTTGTTCTTTATTTAAAATACTGTGATACACATTGCCTACCTGTGTACCTGGCACATAGGAAACTCTCAGTAAGTTTCTTGAATGAATGAATTATATGTAAATACCCACATATATGTATTCTATTTATATAAAATGGTATATATTTGTTTTATATTGTTAGTTTGTTTTGTGTAACTATTTTTGTGCAGCTGCTTTATCTTTATGCAATACATGCTTTTCTTTTACTAAAGATGCTAATTTTACTACTAATTAGCAAAGGTAATTAACCTTGTAGAATTATTTTCCAAGAGAAAAGTAATCTTTTTCTTTACTGTGGTATTTGCCTCCATGTTTATTTGAATGAGCATCAGATTTTTTATGGACTGTGCTCTCCCCTTTTCCAAGTATAGCAGAATAATCTTTTATCTTTCTATTTGCTGATAAGTTGATGTTAGCATAAACTTAAATTGTCAAGAAATCAAAGGACACTGACAATCTTGAAGTCAACATTGAACAAAAATGACTGAATAAAAACAGATCCAATTCCTCTGTCTTTGGTTCCTGACTTGCCAATACATATTTTATAATAAATTATTATTTAATCATTTAAATTTAAAGCCTAGTCATGAGAAATTCTAATGTCAACTGTCACATTTTATTCTCCTTAAACCAAAAGTGAATACTCTGTAGCTTTTTTTTTTAAACTCAAAGGATCTTCTAGAAAAACTAATAGCTATCAAAAAAAAAAAAAGAATGTTTGTTGAAAAACAGCTGTTGCCAAAACCAGTGGATAGAGCGTCAGCCTGCAGACTGATAGGCCCCAAGTTCGATTCCAGTCAAGGGCATGTACCTTGGTTGCAGGCACATCCCCAGTACGAGGTGTGCAAGAGGCAGTTGATCGATATTTCTCTCTCATCGATGTTTCTAACTCTCTGTTCCTCTCCCTTCCTCTCTGTAAAAAAATCAATAAAACATATTAAAAAACAAAGAAACAAACAAAAAAACAGCTGTTATTTATAACAATGCTAAAGAGAATTGTCTCTTTTCTTCCCTGAGCTATTTCAAGATACCAGGAATGATAGATAAGAGACAAAGTGATAAAGAATACAATGAAAATCCTAATCTGTTCCACCTGGTTAATTCCAATGAAAGGCACTATTTTCTTTTTTTAACTGCATCTAAAAAAGCTTCTATCAACGCTAATTACTTTAGTGATTCTTTATCTGATTAAGATTATGAAGGATTTTGCCTCACAAAATTAGTTTGAAATTTTAGACTAAACTTTGTCATGTTATAGCCTTCATATAAAATACATATGATAATTTATCACAGGACTTAAATAGTTTTAAAAGAAAGTTAAAATATCACAACCACAGTATACATAATTCAAACTATATATGCAATCAATCAGAACTAAAACCAGTTTTCTAGGTTGCATTAATAACCTTTCCTAATATACCTGTTTTAGATACTCATAGCCAATTGACTAGTTGATAATTACTGTTTTACAAACGTATTAGACTAAATGTAACTTTAAAGTTATTTATCGTCTTTATCCATTCCTCTCAAGTTGGCAGCTTTCTTATCAGCAAATAACAAACCCACCTATCATATTTGTTAAGCCATAAATCTGTGTCTCCTTTGATTTCTTTTGTCCTCCTTGTTATACCTCCACACAACCAACAAGTAACAAATATCTCACACATTCACTTCCCTTGGCTGCAGGGCCACCTCCTAATCCAAACCTTTGTGGCTACTCACCTGGATGCTTCTTGATGCTTGCAGATCCCCTTCCAGCTTCCATGACACCATCTTTTTGTGTGTCTTAAATTGCAATCACTTTAAAGAAAAATCAGACCATGTTGCTCTTCCATTTAAAATCTTTTAATATCACATGACCTCACTCATTTGTGGAATATAAAGAACAACATAACTGATGAACAAAAATAGATCCAGAGATATAGAATCATCAAACAGACTGTGAAACCTCAGAGGGAAGGCAAGGGAGAGTGGGTGGGAATGGGGTGGGGGAGGTAAGAGATCAACCAAAGAAGGCATATGCATATAAGCATAAACAATGGACACAGACAATGGGGGCGTAGTGTAGGCCAGGACTAGGGTGCAGGAGCAGGCTGGGAAATAACAATGGGGAGAAAAGAGGATTATGTAATACTTCTAACAATAAAAATTAATAAAGAACAAAACCCACCAACCAAACATAAAACACCTTTTAGTGGATTCCATTGCTCTTGGAAAATATCCTATCATTTTACTGGTCTATAATGCCCTGCACAATTTGGCTTTTACTTAACTGTCAATTTTCCCTCACACCCTTTGACCCCTTATTCACAATGCTCTCTAATTAGCTATGCTAATAAACGTCCTTTTAACCCTTGAGGATTTGCATTTGTTGTTTCCTTTGCCTAGAATACCCTTGTTAGACTCTTTGTATGGCTGGTCCTTCTTACTTGTATGTCAAATTTAACAGGAGACCAGGAGATGAGGGGCAATTGCTATGTTCTGCCACTATCATAGGCACTTAGGAGATGTCTATGTCCATATTTATGTCTATGTCCATGTCTATGTCTATGTCTGCCACCATAATTAGCTAATCTTATATAATAAAAGCCTGATATGCTGAGTGTTCTGTCATCCTGTTCAACCAATCAAAGCATAATATGCTAATGATATGTTAAGGCCACTCAACTGCTCGTTATGACATGTACTGACCACCAAGAAGCAGACAAACAGCTGACCAGTTGTTATGACATGCATTGACCACCAGGGGACAGATGCTCTGACTGGTAGGTTAACTTGCTTCTGAGGTCCTGCCAATCAGGACTGAGCTAGACAGGCCGGACATGCCCTGGAGCCATCCTATGGTCCCTCCCCAGCTGGCCAGTCTCCTGCATCCCTCCCCAGCCCTGATCATGAACTGATGGGATCTTTTGGCCTGGCCTGTACCCTCTCACAACCCAGGACCCCTCGAGGAGATGTTGGAGAGCTGGTTTTGGCCCAATCCTGCAGGCCAGGCCCAGGGACCACATTGGTGCATAAATTTGTGCACCAGCCCTCTAGTTATTAATAATAGAAAAGGAGAAAATGAAAGGCAAGACATTATAGGCATATCATTTAGCTACAACTTTACATTCCCCCAGGGTCCAACAACCAGAAAATAGATGCATGTCCAGTAAAGTTGGGGTGACATAGGAAAGGTTCTTGCTTGTGAGTCACATGTGGGAAGACAGGTCATTAGCCAAAATGGTCATGGCCACTGCAAACGCTTAATAATTTGAGATATTTAATCCCCTGAACAAAGGAATTTGCTCTGTTGTGCTTTTGGGACTCTTGGGACTCTTGTTGTTTGGAGCAACCTGCTCTCCTGCATTCACCCATATGACCCACAGCCATTCGGAACCCCACATACCATAGGCAAGTGGATTGCAACTAGCCTGGTGCTATACTGGATCCAGCCACAACATGGAATGGAAACTCTGGTCTCTGACTCTGCTTCTAGCTTTACAGAAACCCCAGCTATACCTCTTCTATGAATGGACTCAGCAGTGGTCGGCAAACTGCTATTTGCCACTCTGTTGACTAATGAGTTTACTGACCACTGACCTAGACTCTTGATTCCAATAATTACAGGCTGTTGTTGTTCCTTGTGATTAAACCCTTATCCCAGTGGTTGGCAAACTCATTAGTCAACAGAGCGGCCAACCGCAGCTCAGGAGCCACAGTTTGCTGACCACTGGACTAAGGGAAATGGGATTTTGGAAAACCAGGGATGTGATTCCACCAAAATAATGCTTGCTACCATGCCTCATCCTCCCACTGGGGCCTCCAGAAATGTTTATTCCATTGGTACCCCAAAATCCCACTTCTACTGATAATATGGCTATGTCTGTATCTAGATCCATAATTCATCAGCTATATCACTGTACTCTATTTGTTTATTTCTATTAAATAATGTAGGAATAGAGATCAATATACCCAGTGTAAAAATATTTTGTAGACCACATTTGAAATAAAAAAAAATTTTTTTAAGTTTAATTAAAAACAAATATTCACTTAACTAAAAAAATGTGACCCTACTAGCTACTTGAAATTTTGGTGCATAAAGGACAGGACATTACCTCTTGATATTTGAAAGTCTAAGGTAGACTAAGGTTTATGGGTACTTTGTTCATTCTCTCAAGAAATATTACACATTTATAATAATATATAATGCTATGTAATAAAGAATTTGTACTTGCCCATCTCTTTACCTTTTTTACCCATCTACCCGATCTCCCTCCCATCTGACAACCATCAAAATGTTCTCTGGCCTGGCCAGCATGGCTTAGTGGTTGAATATTGACCTATGAACCAAGAGGTCACAGTTCGATTCCCACTCAGGGCACATGCCCTAGTTGCAGGCTAGGTCCCCAGTATGGGTGTGCAGGAGGCAGCTGATCAATGATTCTCTTTCATCATTGATGTTTCCATCTCTCTCTCCCTCACCCTTCTTCTTTGAAATCAATAAAAAATATTTTTAAAATGTTCTCTGTATCTATGAGTCTGGTTCTTTTCTGCTTGTTTGTTAATTTTGTTGTTTTTTTTTTTCTCAATTGTTGGCTTATTGCCATTTTGTTCATATTTTTATTTTTTTCTTCATAGTCAAGGGGATGTAAAGTACAGCATAGGGAATATAGTCAATAATATTCTAATAACTATATGTTAGTGCCAGGTTTATTGGTATAACTACTCAGTAAGTTAAATAAAGTCTAATCAATGAGGTATAAACCTGAAACTAATATAATCATGTATGTCAACTATAATTGAAAAACAAAAATGATTTTAAAATATATAATGCTATTTATTATATGACTGTATATAGTTTTATTTATGAAAAATTCTAAATAATTAAGGCATCTTAAATTAGTTTTCATAATTAGTTTTTTGATGATTTTAGAGTAAAAGTATCTGTGCATAACTATTGAATCTTATCTAATGCAAAATGAGTTTTAAAACTTTAAAATAAAACACTAGACATTATGTAATTACTAAATAGAGTGAATATAAGTAGTTGATTTTAAGTCAAGATTATGGTTTCAATTAATCTGTGTAAACTATATATGTACATGTAGTAAATTTTAAAAATGTAATAGTCACTTTTATATAAATTTTATATAAATTGTTCCAGCATATTATTAAATTAATTTAATAAACATTGGTCGGATGTATATAAATTGTTTTAGGAAACCTTAATTTGATATATTACTATAAATGGTTTCTAAATAAAATTGTGGAACATGGTATATAAAATTATGCTCATTAATCTTAGAGAAAAATATTATTTTCTTGATGTGAATTTTCAAATAATAATTAGAAGAGGCTTTTTAAATGAACGTAATAAATGTTAAATTATGCATCATTTTAGAGCAAAGTTTAAAGATAACTCCAGAAATCTTTCTTCCCAAGAACATAAACATATCTATTGGCAATGATAGAATGAAGATCTCTGTACCTCTTATCCATGAAAGCAAAGCCAGGTTAGTGAGAATCACTGCCAAGTGCAAAAGAAGTTAGCACAGGAAGAAGTAACTGAGAGACAGGGCTGGTAGAAAGCAGAGCCCTCTGAAGTAGGTGGCTAACCTGTGCAGTGAAACAAATCACTCTTGTTTGTAATGTGAGGGTCAGAGAGCATTCGGTGGTTTGTTGAAGAACTCCTAATCTGGCAAAAGTTTAGGATCTAAAAAGGAAAATGGATGGATATGCTATTTCTCCCCAAAAAAGCAGACTTTCTATGTCATACCAAGAAGTGTTAACACAAATGATGAAATAGCTTCAGATCTTGTCAATTAATAAAAGCTGTTTTCATTTATAGACACGTGTGCATGTTGGCACATTTTAAATGTTTGGGATACTAATTTCACATAAAAATGATCAATAAATTATTATCAAGGTTCTATTGTATATAAAATCAAAACAGAAAAAGTAAGGAGCAGAATAATTCCTTCTAGTCCAAAAACATGCCAGGAAGTCATGCCTACAAAACAATTTAAAACCTACTTTTCGAAAATGACCTAAATAATGTTTAAAAAATGTTCTTCTGATTGTTTTTTTCTCATATTTCAAATCGTTTATTTGATTCTCAGAATTCTCTACTTCTCTGTTGAATCCCTTTAAATTATTCTTTATTTCAGTTAGTGTATGCTTAACCAGACTGTGCACACAGCCCATGCAGGGGCGCACCTAGAGTGCCCAGCTCAGGTGTCTAGGCAGGCTGAACCACTGGGCCCTATAGGACATCTACTACACAAGGCCACCCTACCAACTCCAGGAGATATACCAGCTCTCCCTAATACATAGAAACAAACACAGGGAGGCAGCAAAAATGGGGTGACAAAGAAACATGTCACAAATGGAAACAAGCAAATATTGGATACAGAGGTCAAAACCAAGGTTACAAGGTTACTCATGGATCTTCATGAAAGCAAGGGACTTGGTGAGATTTTCAAGGATCTTAGTGAGAATATCAAAGAAACGAAAAAGGACCAGTTAGAAATTAATATTGTCCTTTCTTTAATCAGGACAGAGCAATCATGGTTAACAGAGTGTGATTAATATTTCTTATAACTGTAGCTAGACCCCATTATTCTATTTTTGCCTCCGACGAAATCAAGATAATGGATGTTTTTTTGGTCATAAGCAAGGGGATGGCATATGCAAAGAACATGAGTAAGTTCATGGTTTTCTAAATATTCTGATTTATAAACTGATGAATATGTTAGAAATCATTTTGTGTATATCGTGTATTATTTAATAATTTTAAAGTATCTAAAATTATGAGTTTGCAAGCCCAGTATTTCTCTCTTTTTCAGAGAAAAGGCATAATGGGTGATTGGTTAAATATTGCTCAAGTCATAAAATCTCCATCTTGAAGCTAATCTGGGAAGAAGATGAAAAGAAATGAAGGATTTCTAAAGAAAGTCCAGGAACCTGACTTTGCTTTTCCTATGTTAAAAAAATAATAATAAATGAAGCTACTCTAAAGTGGAGCTGGATCTTTGGAATGTTAAAACATTGCAAAATAATCTTTGGGACCGGACAGAAAACAACTTTGTGCCCCAAAGAACTGTTTGCAAAGATAAAAGAAAGCAGATATTATGACTACTGGACCAATAACTACGATACTAAAAATTAAGTAAACATCACTATATTATGTCATCTGCACCAATAGAAGTGTCTTCCTTCCATCATTGTAATTATTCCCTTTCCCATTCTCTTAATCTGAACATTATCTGGGCTTCTGCCTGAATCAATGCTTTCTGAATAGCTCTTCTTGACATCACATAAATGCTTCTCACTGCTCATGTTGAAAGGCCTTTTAAGGTTAACACCATCAGGCCAATTCCAATGACTAGAATGTTAGCAGCCGGGGAAAGTATATCCAAACAGAAACTTGAATATTTGTTAAAGTGATTTTCATGTCATTTAAAGCACTCTCCTGGTATGTCTCAGGCAGATAAATGAGATTTTATTTGAAGATTAAACAAATTCTGTTTAATAAACACACTGACTGAAAAGAAAATGAAGTGAGCTAAGGTGTATGATTGAGCAAGCTCCTCAGTCTTTCTATGCAAATGGTACCCAGACCACTCAATTCACTCCAACCAAACTGAAAATGCCTCCAGCCCCACTGAGAACACAGTTCCTGACTCTGAATGGACAATGTCAACCATAATTGGGAGAGTGGTAACGGACTCCAACTGTATGTGGGAGAGTGGAGAAGTGTGTGTGTATGTGTGTGTGTGTGTGTGTGTGTGAGAGAGAGAGAGAGAGAGAGAGAGAGAGAGAGAGAGAGAGAGAGAGGTGAGGCAGGGGGAGAGAGATTTTTTCCTAGACTTGAAACTAATCAATAAATCAATGGAATATTGACCCCTTGTTCCAAGATTTGCTTTTTAAGATTTCTCATTTGTAGAAATATTTGTTATTTTTTATTTGCTACTGAAACATAGAAAAGTCATTTTATATGCCTGTTTGCCATTTTCTGGTAAAGAGAACAGGCTTTTGGATTTTGACTTTGTCTTCCCAATTGAGTGCTCTTTGGGAAATGTTTGCCCCTCAAAAATATAAGGATGAGACTAATACCTGAGTCACTGGGTTTTTGTGAGGATTGAGTTACCATTTGTAGAATACTTGCTTGGTTCAATGCTCCACACACCACAGGCATTTGGTAAATGCACATCTCTCACCTCTTCGGTCTTTTTTAAAATTTCAAGTCCAGTTCAGAATTGATCACAGCCTGAGAGGTGTGCAAGGCACTTTTGTGATTATGTGTCACCCGTGCCCGCCCTTTAACAGGCAAAGCTCAAATAATTTGCTGCAGAAAACTTAGCCTGGAGGAAGCAGACAGAGTTAGAACCTAATGTGCCTCCCTCTACTCTCTGAAAATTAGTTCCTATGTCTCAGGGCAGGTTACAAAGTATTTGTATCTATGTGACTTATGTCCTTGTGATCTGAGAATTCTACCTCAGTGGTCAGTAATTAAAATAGCTCTGAAAGAAATCCTTCTTTACAATACTTCAATTCATTTGTCCATAGTCTTTAGCAACCTTCGATAGCTTTACTCTGAGAGCTAAATTCAATTTTTCCCCTTTAAGAAATACTCCCACTTTCTCATTTGTCACTATATAATTAATTTCAGCTGCGTTTAAAATGTTGACAATAGCTGTGTTTCTCCTCACTTATTTGTTCTATATAGCTCAGGTTTAATTCTTTTAAAAGTGAATGAGAAATAGGGTTTTTATTTCTTTTTAAAGATAAAAAAAACCTTGAGGTTCATTTATTCAACTATTCAATTACTCCTGAAAAAAAAAATAAAGAAGAGGGTTGTCTTTTACTGTCTTATTTTTTCTAAAGAATTTAGGAAACAAACATTTGTCAGTATTTCAGGATTCTAGAATTTATACATGGCGGTAGATTTTCAAAGTAAGTTAAGTATGTTTCCTGAAGGGAATTTGAAGTAATGATATCCTACATAAATTCTCTTCTCTCTAATGTGCTGCCCTAAAAGAAAACAGCTTAGAATAATGGAAATAGAAAATGTGGATGGAAATCTCATGCCCAAGGTCCCAGGTAATGCACCATTTTTTCAAAATTATCAAAGATATGAACACTTGGGGAAATGAATATATTTTTCAGTCCACAACTTTGACCCCTGTATAAAACATAATACAGAACCTGAAGATATTACTGATAATTGTCTCAGAGTTCCCTAGAGAAACCTCTTGGAGTACAGCATTAAAAAAAAGTGATTTGAAAATATTTGTTTCAAGGGATGCTAAAAAAGACTTATTTACAAAAATTAAAAAACAACGTAGATTCAACAATATTGTAAAATGTAAGAAACTGTGTTGATGGTATTATGGTGATGATGATGATGTAGTTCTATTGATCAAGATATTAGCTTTTAGATAACATCTCTATTGGAATACAGTTTAAAAGTAATTTACTCTTACAAATGGCAAGTGGTAATGCCTTTTATTTCTATTTCTATCTAGCACAGAAGACCTGCTATGATTATTTTTTTGTCAGAGCAAAAATAACATGTACTATATTTTTCCGTGTATAAGACACTATTTTTTTCTAAAATCATTAGACTGAAAATTGAGGGGCGTCTTATACATGGAAGTCAGCCAAGGAGGGAGCCATGGGTGGATAGCTGCCCATACCTCGTCAAACAGGTTTTCTCCATTCAGGAGCCTCATTGTTACTGCCATCAGGTGGTGCTGTAATTGGAGGTGAAGGTGGAGAGTGCCAGATGCAACAGGACCAGAGCATTCTGAGCCCATAAAAATGTCAAAAAAAAAAAAAGGTAAATACTGATAAGTGGTTGTCTTACTCCGCAAAATTCAACCTGAATGTAATCAACTTTGCAAAAGAGCATGGAAATAGAGCTGCAGAGAGACAATTTGGACCTCTTCCCAGTGAGTGATCAGACAGTGGAGAAAACAGGAAGAACAATTCCTTAAGATGCCAAAAAAAAAAAAAGAAGAAGAAAGCCTTAGGAAAAAGGCAGCAGCATGTTTAAAATATTGATTTCTTAATTTTGGAAGAAGTGGGAGGCATCTTATACATGGGGGGGGGGGTCTTGTACACAAAAAAATGGGGTAAATCTTTTTCAAATTTGAGTGGAGCATGACTGTGATTGTGAACACATTAGTTGGAGAATGCAGTCCAGGCAGCATAAGTTTCCAGCTCTTGTGGCTTGGTCTGAGGAGGTGATAATAGAGTTATCACTTGGATATGATTTATGAACTGCTATATTTTCCCACCTAACTATTCTGCATTTAGCATTCTTCTTTATTGAAAGCCAGGCAAGCATAAGTCTGCTTGTAAATATCAATAATTCTTTTTCTCTAAAATTAATTGATATTTAAGAAATTAAAGCCTATGAACCAGAGGGCTGTAGGAAGTCCTGGTGACTGGGAAATGGGGTGTACAGAATATTTATTCAGTTGGATATGGAAGCTCATCAAACAGAATAGGCAAGATTTCTATGGTTTTCACTGGAAAGTACTTTGTAATATAGAAAGAATGTCTGGGCATGTGGAGCATACTCTCTCACCTGGACCTTGTGCCTTATCTGGTTAAAGGCTAAGTGGTGTATACTTGGACACTTTTACGACAGAAAAAAATATAAATATTCTTCCATTTCCACCTTTTTATTTTACCTTTTTTCCAAAGTCTTCTTGGTCTATATATATTTCCTTAATTTATTAACAACTTATTTCTGTGTCCTATATTAATATCTTTCCTTCCCACCTAATCAATAGGCCTTTCCTCTGAATTCTGTTTTATCACTGCCCTGGGAAGACATATGGGTGTTTCTCTGTAGTCAGAGAACCATTTCCAAGTGACTCATGGTACCACACATTTATTTTAAGGTAGGGTGGGTTGGGCCATGTACGGATAGGGTTGGGGCAGGATGTTGGAAGAAAAGGGTTCTAGTTGCTAAGTAACCAGAGCATGCACAGAGTTCTCAGATGCCATCCCATGTGACATGTGAACAGGGACTAGAAGTGTAGTTAAGCATAATGATAATGATTTATTACCCAACAAAGCAAAACAAACTGTAATGCTTCTGGTAAGAAATAGCATGTTCTTTCCTCTGTTCCCTTCTCTGAAGCCCACAGTTATCATCAAAGAGAAAAGAACTACAAACTTACGTCTTCAGTGAAATCAGGAATTGGCTAAAGCCCCAGAGTACAGCTTTTGAAGAATATAGCCAAATATGGGGAACCTTGGGCCAAATGGAGAGAGAACACTGAGAGCCAGTGCACACAGTTCCAGGTTTTCACTAGATTGCAGCAACTCCCATTTGGAAAAGGCCGACCGGCCACAGAAAAAGCTGGGAACAACCATAGCGGCAGTCCTTTCCAGAAGAGAGGACGGGAGCAATAAGAACTGAACCAAGGAATTGTGGGAGTTATGATTACATAATATAAGGTAATATTATGTAATGTTACATAAAATGGGAAAATACATTACTAAGGGTACTAAGAGTATCTTTTGCTTACAATAGGAAGTATATAAGAACCCTCACATCTTCACTTTTGTATTTGGAAGTAAATAAATACTAAGATTACCAAATCATCACACAGAGATTGAAGTAAAGGAAAGTTATTTTTTAATTAGTAAAAATAGAAAGAATTCATATAGGGCCACTGTTAAAAAGAGGAACAAAATACAAATATGTCCAAAAATAATTATAAGCCCGCCAAATTGTTATAATGAAAAATTCTACACAGAAATACAGAGTAAAACAAAAGAACCCACTGAATATATTGCAATTACACTGAAAAAAAAGAAGTAATAAAACCAAGAATTTATATTATAATATTTTTACAGAGTCATAGCCAACTATTATAGTATAAATGTAAATAAAACACCTATAAAAGTAGACTCTCAGAGTGACTTTAAAAGATGTGAACTACAGGCTATTTAAGGAGACATACTTGGAAGAAAATGCCACAGAAAGGTTAAAAGATTAAAAATATGTTAGACAAAAGCAAACAAAATAAAGCAGGATTCATGATGTTTAGATAAAGTTGAAATAGAAACTCATCTAAATAAGAATGCTTAAAATACTACATGCAAACCCAAATGAGGAGTGTTCACTTATTTTCTTCCTATTAAATAACAAAGCATTTAAAAGTGCAAAATGGCACAAAATGTACAAAGGGCTTAATATAGAAAATATAGTAGCTAGAATATTTAGTTTTCTTTTTTTATCCCATAAAGCTCAAGTAGTGAAAAAATAAATAAGGCTATGAATCTAATGGCATAATTATTAAGATTTACCACACACACATACACCCAACTTTATGCACTAAAGTTAGAGAATTAATTTCCTTTTGAAATACTATTTAATTTTAGCAAAACAAACACATATAGGCCCCAGAGGAATCTAAGTAAATTACAAAGAGAAAAAAGAACATCCAGGCAAAAGTTTGAATCACTGATATGGAATTCAAAATTGAGATGCAAGGTTTAACTAATCTAAGGCTTATTACCTATGGTATTACATTCCAGAAAAGCAATTGGTCTGCAACTCCCATGGAATCTGGCTTTAGCCCAACACCTTCACAATCAATTCTGGATAATCATGAGTCTGGACCCATATCTTCAACCATGCTTTTGAGAGAGGCTGGTGTTTTGTCAAATTATGAATGCTGATGTATTCATTCTTGCGCATCCAGCTGAAAAACAAAATCTTGGACCCCAGCTCCTAATCATGCCAAGAACAAGGCTGATGATTCCTCCAGACATAAACGCTGAGCAGGTAGGGCAGGTTTGATGCCAAGAGTCTGCCACTTTGTATTGTTAGTGTGCCCTGGCACTTGGCCACACTAGCAAAGAGGCCCATATTTCCCTATGCATGCAATTTAAAAGCTCCAGAGCCAAGGGTTGGGGTCACGTGCCCAGAGTTAAAAGCCAGCCCTTCTAAATGCTTGTGTGAGGCTCTGGCTGCAATGGGCAATGGAACACCTGCATACCTGTCTCCATGTGCTTTCTCCAATAATTTGCCCCTGTTGGAAGATTTGTGTGTCAGCCTACCCTTATTTGTATATTAATAACCAAAAAAATACTAAATTTTTTAAAAGATGAAATGTTACCATTCTTTCATCACTCAGGTCATAAGGAAAATTTGAAAAAAACACTATATCACAGAATATTGGGTAGTTAAAACTACATATTTATACCTAAGAGGAGAGAGTTAACACTGAGCTCAAAGGAATAAGTATATTATGTTGCATAAGCATAATATGTATATTGTAAAATACTGATGTGGCCTAAAAGAAGATGACAATAAATTACTTAATCTCAAGAGTGAGGAAACGTAGACTTAAAAAAAGAAAATAATAATAAAAAAAGAAATGTATTAAAAAACAAACAAAAAATTAATGAATAAAACCAAGAGTTATTGCTCTAAGGAAATAAGTAATAAGATGATGAAACTGCTAGCTAGTTCTATCAAAAATAAAGAACACACACATTTAAAAGAAATTAAAAATGAGAATGGGAAATTTTTAAAAATAATATATTCAACAAATCTGAATTCCTATTATTTGCCAGGTTCATTTCCACATAGGTTCTGAGTATATAACAGTGAATAAAACAGACAAAATAAACTAAAAAAATATACAGACCTCATGGAGACTGCATTCTAGTAACAGAAAATAAATATGATAAATAAGCAAAATGCATAGCATGTCAGACAGTGATAAAAATCACAACGGGAAGTGAGATAAGTAATGTGGCTATGATTAGGGGAATTGCAATTTTTGGTAGGATCATCAGGGAAGTGAGATTTGAGGAATAACCCGAGAGAGTAAAATCAGAGTCCACCTGGAAGAAATGATACAACTCAGGAGAAAAAGCAAGTGCAGAATCCTGAGATAGGAGCAGGTCTGGCCATTGGAAAGCTTGATGTAGAGAAGTGAGATGATCAGACTTGCTCTTTCAGATTATCAGTTTGATTGCTAGTTCAGAACCGACAGAACAGAAGGAAAAGATGAGAACAGGAAAATCAGCTTAGTGAAAAGTAGTATTACCACTGGGAAAGAAGTGGTCTCGTTCACACAAAACAAGAAATCTGAAATTCACTCACGCCCTTTGTATAAAGTGAGGATTGGAGGGCAGCATTCCGGGGAAGAGAAGAAGCGATGACCCATCTGTCCTTGTACTCGTGGTAATGGTAGACCTTCTGTCAGAAAGCTAAGGAATTGAAATAAAAACTCATCCTTATCTTTGGAGAGCTTTAACCAGGATACACCCTGTTTCTAGCACGGCTCATGATAAACAAACTTGGACGTCCTCCATTTATGGGGTATGAACCTCCCTGGAGACTGTCATGTATGTTCTTTTTCATGATTGAAATAATTCCATTTGTGAAAATCAGTTTACTGTGGTCCTCACTGAAAACCTCATCAGCCATGGTGTCCTGAAGTATTTCTGAGCAATAGGAAGGTTTGGAGGATTTTCATGAGAGTTCTGGGCTTCTCCCTGTTTCATCTAATCTCAGTGTACTGGTACCCTTGAAATTATTATTAGTTCAGCTCGGTACTAAGTTTTATTTTTGATTTGGAGGTCTTATTTGATAACCAGACCCTTAGTGTTATTTAAGCAATCACCCAAAAGAGAGATGATAATGGCTTGGTTCAGGGTAGTGGCAGAAAAGGTGGTACAAAGTGATTGAATTTTGGATACATTCAAAAGTACAGACAACAGAATTTTGAGAGGAATTGAATGAGGAGGTATGAAAAAAAGCAAAGAATTGAGTGAGTCAAAGGTATTTGGCCTGGGCAATTGGCAGAATATACTTGCTATCACTGATGGAGAAAATTATAGAAGAGTAGATTTGGGGGGTAGGGGGAATTAAGAGTTTAATGTTGGACATGTTAAGCAAGAGAGGCTCAAAAAGCACCCAAGTGGAATTGTGCAAACAACTGCTTATCAGGTTCTGGGATTCATAGAAGAGCTTTGGGACAATCACAAACATTTTGGAGCCTCAGCATAGGGTGGTATTTAAAATAATGGGACTAGAAGGAGGTCCATGAGCATTGACAGAAAACAGAGGAGGCTCCAAGGAGTGAGCCCCATTCCCCTCCTTGTTTAGGGGTCAGAAAGATAGTGAGAGGCCTGCCCGTGCTCTAAGAGAACATCCAGAAGAGTGGAGACCGTGTCAAGAAGGAAATCACCAACTATGTCAAGTGCTCTGAGGTCAAAAAAGAAGAGGACTGAGCATTAAGCATCAGTGATCTTAACCAGACTTGTTCAGATTAAGGCGATGGGAGTGAAACGTTACCAGAGTAGGTCAAAAAAGATGGCAGGACAGAAACCAGAGATGGCAAGCATAGTTAACTCTTCTGAGTTTTGATGTATAAGGGAGTAGAGAACTGGAGTGTCACCTGGAAAGTGAAAGAGGATGAAGAGGATTCTTTTTTAGTTTGGAGAAATGAAAGCATATTTGTAGAGTGGTGGGAAGAGCATAATGGAGAGGGGGAAACTGCTTATGCAGCAGATAGGAGATCTGCCTGAACCATGTCCATGTGTGAGCAAAGGGATGGGGGGATAGCCTTAGACCAGATCATGAGAAGGCATCCATGCAGCAGGAGAGAAGGCAGAACATGGGGGCATAGAAGCAGGAGGGCGTGAGTAAGATACAGAAGAAATTATGAAATAAGCTAGAAAAGGGATGAACTGAAATGGGTTAGTATACTTACCAGGCAGCTATCGGCCCCACAGTGATTAGTGGTCCAGAGTTGAAAACAGACCCTCAGCATGCATTTTTATCTCGTCACATCCAGCTGCAGGATGGATGTGTGGAATTGACAGACAGTGGCTTAGCATAGACAGTATGACAAAATGGGAGAGAGGCTGGGAGATGCCGGGAATTGTTTATTATTTCACCATGGGGTATTTTAAGGTGGGCAAGGAGAGCATTAAGGACAGAAGGAAGACTCTTACACTTTCTGATACTGAAATCTTGTTTTCCGTGTACTTCTAGTATCTCGTCAGCTAGAATACACTTAGGTTTTTGTGCGTACTTTATGTAATAATAAGCTGGTAGGGTCTACAGATTTTCTTAGCCTGCTCTGTAAGGCTGGACATAATTGCTGTTAAGACACCAGAGAAATATAGGAATCCATCCTTTTTGATGGTATTTGAAAGGGAAAGCAACCCCATAGCATCTTATTGTAAGTATTCAGTTCTCTGTGGGGAATCAGAAAAATCATCCATACAAAGTCTTCTGTCTCTTACATAAGCAACAGAAATATTGCTTTTTGCTTCTGTGGCTTAGAATTTTTTTTCGTTAGCTTTATTCACACCTTGTGAGGGATTATTCACAGAACCGCAAATTTAGCTTCTTAAAAATGAATTACAATTTTATTTTTAGATATTCTTTAGTATAATATGACTATAGTTCTACAAAAGAACAAAGGTGCCAGAATTGTCATTAGAATTAACATTTGTTATGACAAAGCAATGTGAACTCTATCAGTGTTTGAAGATTAGATGATAAAATTCTATGATAAAATTTTCTTGTTGGAAAAGCTAGTGTGTCTGCATTAGTACATGTCCTTTAAACATGTTTTCTTTTGAAAATAAAGCACATTTCAATTTATAATTGGCATATCCTATATAATAAAGAGCTAATATGCTAAATAGACCGAACAGCAGAATGACCATCCAGATGACTTTTTGGACAAAGCCAGGGCTGCGAGGGGCTTTGAGGGACAGCCAGGGCAGCCAGGACTGCAAGGGCCAAACCCCTTGCACAGATTTCATGCATCAGGCCTCTAGTCTATTTATAAAAGAACAACATGGAGATTCTAAAACAAATTCTTAACTTCTTTAAATACATTTTTTTTCTAACCCAACAAACTTAATCTTACTACAATGTTTACATTAATGCTATTTTAAGATGTCTAATGTTTATTTTATTAAGGGAGGGGTTTGGTGCTAAAATTGAACAATGTTCTGAAATCATGAGTCCAAGTGCAGGACTCATGATATCAGTTGCTGAGTCATTATTTCAGGTAAATGATTTTCATCATGTTGAAACACACTGCTCCTTTTCCATTTGTTAAGGAATGCTGATGAGTGAATTGACTACATAGATATTTGGACCCAATTTATCAATTCACATTACTACTATTTATTATGTGCCCATTTTATATAGGTGCTGCACTGCATACAGAGGATACAAAGATTGACAGGCCTTGGACTTCACCCTTGAATTTGGGAGACAGACACACATCCCTTTAATTAGAAAACAATGTAGTAAATGCCATTAGGTAGATTTGAAAAGTGGCATAGGAAGAACTAAGATAAAATACTGAAAAAGTGGCCCATTACTAATAGAAAACCAACCACAAATTTTTTTTGTATAATTGAATTTTTTTCAATTCAGCCAAGCATTTAGAGAACATATGGTAATAATATTTTTGAAGCAATTGTGACTTGCAGATACAATTATACTGACAGTAATCTCTTCTGGAAGATGATACACATATGTGAAAAGCAATGTAGTCCAATCTAGCAACATCATACTAAAAATACTGAAATAGAAGAATAAGTGTGGGTAGTGTAGTCAGGAATTACACTGGGCTCTGCATTAGAACAATGTTATTTAAAGGAAATGAAGGAAATAGGCTTTCAGGAGCTTATTCATCTTCTGATATTCGACCTTCAACAATTCGAACACTCCTATCACAGTCTCTTAAGATGTTCTCCTTGGAGCAAGCCAGCCAAATAAAAAAGGATTTGAAAATATTTTAAAAAAAGGTTTAGTGGGAGGTTTTATCTACTTCTCAAGGTATTGGTATTTCTTATGCCAAAACCTGATGAAGGTGAAATATTCAAAAATGAAAACTACAAGCTAGTCCAAGGTAAAGCTGATTAATGGGCATGCTCAACATTTTTTGTGCTTATTTTGGATTAGCTGTAAAAAGAATTCAGGATCCTATAGAAAAGAGAGAAGCCTGACTAAAACCTGAGAAAGACAAA
>JAAGEH010000040.1:2496897-2674012 GCA_011751065.1 Lasiurus cinereus
GGGAAACTTCTGTGTTGAATTCAGCCTTATGAAACCAGGCGTGCAAAGCCACAGAAGCCTCTGTTGAGCTTGGGAGGGGTGGAGTCTCAGGGCTTAAGGGACCGCCTTGCGTTCCAGTCGCCCCCCCCCCCTCCACGGCCCCTGAGTCTCACGTGACTGGGTAATGGCTGGAGCGGTCCTTGCACGCCTGCAGTGCCTCTAACCGCTGCCTTTCCAGCTCCCCTGTGCACCAGGACCACAGGAGTCTAGGTCCCCAGGGTTTCACCCGAAACTGGGGCTTAGTAAAGTCAGAAGTGGCACAGTTGGGAGGGTCTGTCTCCCGCCCACTTGAGAAAGTCAGCGGCACAATCAGCAATCTGTCCTTCCCTCAGTGCCGTGCGCGCTGCCACCAGCCCTCTGATCTTTTGCGACTCCCCTAAATTTCTGGCACTTTTCCCTTTTCACAGTCCAAACTCACCCTGTATGAGTTTCAGCTGGATCTGGGGTTTAGTGTCGTAAGAGAAGGGGTTCAATGCCGTTGGGAGTCTCCGTTTCCCTCCCTCCAGAGAAAGCCAGCCAGGTACTCTGGCACCCGCTCTCTCCGCATGCGCGTCTCCGTACCTCAGCTTTTTACAGCTCCTCCGCGTCTCCGTGAGCCCCTCTCTTTCCTTCTAGCTGTAGAACTTCCACTCAGCCAGCTTTCCTGTGGTTCTGGATGATGTCCGTTCTGTCTTTTAGTTGTAGTTTTGAAATTGTTGTGCGAGGCAGCAGTGTAGGTGTTTACCTATGCCGCCATCTTGGATTCTCTCAATAGCTTACATCCTTAATGCAATACAAAATAGATTAGTGTATGAGTAATTTTAAGGATGGTATAAGGCTATATGATGAAAAATATGAAAGTGGTAATTAAGAACATAAAAGAAAGCCAGGAAACATTCCATATTCCTGCATGGCCCGCCCTAATGCCATAAAAATGTATATTTTTATCAAATTGGTATTGATGATTAATTCAGTCGAAATCCCCCATGTTTTTGCAGATAATGTGCTGATATTAAACTTAATATAGAAAAATAAACATGCAAGCATGATTTAAAATATGAAGAACAATATTTGGAGGAGATTTGTCTTACCAATTATAGTGTCAATAGTCAAAACAGTATATTACACCAAGCTAACATAATATCTAATGGTGAAAGGCTAAATGCTGTGTACCTATGTTCAGAAACAAGACAAGCATATCTACTCTCTCATTCTAATTAAGGATTGTATTGGAGGTTCCAGTAAGATCAACTAGGCAAGAAAAATAAAACAAAATCTAGATTTGAAAGAAAGAATCAAAGCTATTTCTATTCACAGATAATATGTGCATGTACAGGGCAGGTCAAAAATAGGTTTACCATTGTCATATGAAAATAGTGCAATAATTTATATATATAAGAGCCCAAGCAACTGATATGACTGGACTGACCACCAGGGAGCAGATGCTCAGTGCAGGAGCTGCCCCCTGGTGATCAGTGCATTCCCACACTCCCACAGCCAACCTCCCAAGGCTGGCCAACCTCCTGCTGTCCCTCCTCCTCTCCCTCCCTCCATTGGTGGCCTCAATCGACCTTGATAGCCGACAAGGCCCAGGGACTCCACCTATGCACAAATTGGTGCACCAGGCCTCTAGTTAATAAATAGCAATATAAGAATAAACTCTGGGGAGAAACTAAGATGGAGGCATAGATGAACACCTAAACTGCTGCCTTGCACAAAAATTTCAAAACTACAACTAAAAGACAGAATGGACATGATCCAGAACCACAGGAAAGCTGGCTAAGTGGGAATTCTACAACTAGAAGGAAAGAAAGGGGCTTCTAGAGACTCAGAGGAGCTGCAAAAAGCTGAGGTACAGAGGCATGCATGTTGAGAGGATGGGGTGGAGTGCCTGGCTGACTTCCTCTAGCGGGAGAGAGACAGAAACTCCTGACTGCACTGAACCCCACTTCTGACTGCACTGAGCCCCAGCTTCGGGTGAGAATCATATGGGGTAGTCTGGACTGTTGTGAAAAGGGAGGAGTGCACAGAAACTTAGGGGAGCCACGAAAGACAGAGATCTGGAGGTGTGTGGGAAAGTGCACACACAGAGGGCTGACTGCTGATTGTGCCGCTGGCTTTCTCTAGTGGGAGGAAGACAGAACCTCCTAACTGCACTGAAACTCAGGTCAGACTGCACTGGATCCCAGTTTCAGGTGAAACCCTGGGGACCCAGACTCATACGGGTCCCTGGAGTGCACTCAGGGGAGCCAGAAAGGCAGAGATCTGGAGGCGCACACAAGCGTGACTGTGTGCAGAGGGGGCGGCAGTGATTACGAAGGGACACTGAGACCCAGGGGTAATGGGAAGCCAAGGCTGTCTGGTCAGCCCTGAGACTCCACCCCATCCAAGCCTAGCACAGAGGCCTTTGCAATCTTGCAAGTCTTAAGGTGGAGTCCAGCATAGAGGTTCTCTTGGGGTTGACATAGCTGATCCTCACTACCAATTGGCCTGGAGGTCAATTCCTCCCAGTGATACCAACAACAATCAAAACTTAACTACAACAAGGCTGTACACTCAGTCCACAAAGGGGTGCACCAAGGGAGTCTACCTCAGGTAACTGGGGAGGCAGAGCTACTGGGCTATATAGGACACAAAGCACATATAGGACACCTAGCACACAAAGCTACTCTACCAACTCAGGGAAGCAGAGAAATGAGGAGACAAAGAAACAGATCACAAATGAAAGAAATGGAGGAAAACAAACGACTGGATATAGAGTTCACAACCACAGTTAAAAGGTTTTTCAAGAATTTCCTAGATAAGATGGATAAATTTAGCAAGACCCAAGAGGAGACGAAAAAAGGACCAATTAGAAATTAAACATACACTGACTGAAATAAAAAATATTATACAGAGACTTAACAGCAGACAAGAGGAACACAAGAATCAAGTCAAAGATTTGAAATACAAAGAAGCAGAAAACACTCCACTGGAAAAGCAAAAAGAAAAAAGAATCCAAAAATATGAAGATAGTGTAAGGAGCCTCCTGGGACAACTTCAAGCATACCAACATCAGAATTATGGGGTGCCAGAAGAAGACAGAGAGCAAGATGCTGAAAACCTATTTGAAGAAGTAATGACAGAAACTTTCCCTACCTGGTGAAAGAAATAGATGTACAAGTCCAGGAAGTGCACAGAACCCCAAACAAAAGGAATCCAAAGAGGACCACATCAAGACACATCATAATTAAGATACCAAGAGCAAAAGGCAAAGAAAGAACCTTAAAAGCCGTAAGAGAAAAATAGTTATTTATAAGGGAGCACCCATACAATTGTCAGCTAATTTCTCAACAGAAACTATGCAGGTCACACAGGGGTGGTAAGAAATATTCAAAGTGATAAATAGCAAGAAACTACAACCAAGATTACTCTACCCAGTAAAGCTATCATTCAGAATTGAAGGGCAGATAAAAAGCTTCACAGATAAGAAGAAACTAAAGGAGTTCATCACCACCAAACCAGTATTATATGAAATGCTGAAAGGTACTCTTTAAGAAGAGGAAGAAGAAGAAAAAAGTAAAGATAAAGATAAAAATTATGAACAACAAATACGTATCTATCAACAAGTGAATCTAAATATGAAGTGAATTAAAAATCTGATGAACAGAATAAACTGATGAATATAACAGAATCAGGGGCATAGAAAGGGAGTGGACTGACAATTCTAAGGGGGAAGGAGAGGTGGGGGATACAGGAAGAGACTGGACAAAAATCATCCTATGGATGAGGATAATCGAGGGGAGGTAAGGGCCGAGGGTGAGGTGGGAGATGGGTAGAGGGGAGCTATGGGGGAAAAAGAGGAACAATTGTAATAATCTGAACAATAAAGTTTTGTTAAATAAAAAAAATAAACTCTGAGTTTCATGTACTCATAACTGTAAACCTACTTTTGTTACACCTTGTATATAGAACATAGTAAGGAATTCATTCTCTCTCTCTCTCTCTCTCTCTCTCTCTCTCTCTCTCTCTCTCTTACACACACATATACACACACACACCCCATTTATACCAATAAATTACTTTAGCAAGGATTCAGACTATATGATCACTATACAAGAATTAATTAGCTTCCCACATCATAGAGTTAAGAGTCAGAGTCCCAGTCCAGGGCACCTACCTGAACCTGGTGGAGGCACTTTTGGGAAGCGACCAATCGATGTCTCTTTCTCACACTGATGTTCCTGATGTTTCTCTCTCTCTCTCTCCCTTCCTCCTTCCCTTCTACTTTCTCTAAAAATCAATGTAAAAATATCCTTGGGTGAGTATTAACAACAACAAAAATAAATATAAAGAGAGGTTGTACTCTGTAAAAAATAATGATAAAGGTGACTAAAATATAAAGTAAAAACATTTTGCATTTATTGGTAATTTCTCAGTATTTCCAAAAGTCAGAATGTTTCAAATTTCCATAGGTAAGCACAATTTCCTAATAGAGTGATTATAGTTATATATGTATTTTTTTTTACTAATGAGACACAAGCTGGGAAGTATATTATAAGGGTATAATTATTGTGGTTGTTGTTCCTGCTGCTGATTTAATCATTATTATTTGTCTTTTAAAGACAAATCATGGTTTTCCTGGTCTTGGAGAGAAAGTTATGGTTGCACTCTGCTTGAGTTCTTTCCCAGATGAAAAGGGAGAACAATGATTAAGTAAGCACATTGAAGTCATATTATCTGAGCTACTCTATAATCTGCTCCTGCTGACAGGAGGCACTTACGCTGCATTCATATAGGCTGAAGAGTGATGAGATAAAATGAAGATTTATTCCATTCCATCTGCCATAGACTCTTGATGGAAACACAGCCATTGGCCCATATAATGAGTTGCAGCTAACAAGACATTATTTGTTTGTTTGACTAAACATCATAAGAAACCATTCGATATCAGCTTATTTAACTTTAGATATCAGTTTATTGGAATATTATTACTCAAAATAATAATAATATAATGGTTTATATATTTTCAGCTCATAATGTATTTTTATGTACATGATCTCATTAGGAGTGAGATTCTGGAGGAAAGAGATCATATCTTGTATATCTTTGGTTCCCCAATATCTAATATGGTTTATTTTCTTCCTAAAAATAAATACCATTTTGGATTTCTAACATTATAGTCTTGCCTGTCTTTGAACTTTCCATAATTGGAATCATATATGTACCTATTTGGGTCCAACTTTTGTCATTCTACATTATGCTAGAGTCCTGGTGCATGGATTAGTGCACTGGTGGGGTCCCTTGGCGTGGCCTGCAGGGTTCAGGCAGAAACTGGCCCAGTGCACAGATTCATCCAGGGCATGTCTGGTCCATCTCACCCAGCTGGAGGGTCTGTAAGGAGGGATCTCTTGGGAACCTTGATGAAGGTGGCAGCCCCTGCCTTGACTTTTCCACACAAGTCTGACCCCTTGGGTATTTTACTATAATCTTTATGTTTAGACTTCAAAATGCTCTTGCTTAAAGGATGCATGTGTTTTCAAGGATGCTTACCCTGCTGATAATATCTAATAGTTCATTTTAATTCAAGCTGTTGTTACAATAAAGGCCAAAGGAGGTAGGCAAACAGGACTACTTGGTTGCAATAACCAAGTAATCCCTTAGCCTCTCTTTCACAAAAACATGTGTCAGATAGTCATTCATCCCTCCTTCAGGGTCTGCCGGTCAGTCCCGGCAGGCCTCAAACCTAATCAATGACAGCAAGGGATTCATGGCATGACTGCAGTATAATCATCCAGGATCCTGTGCTCAGAAGGGGACACCAGGCTTAAGGCTTAATGATATGCCATTACCCCCTTGAAATTCTTCGTAATTTTGTCTTTGGGTTTCTGTTTTCTAAGTGAAGATAGATGGGAGCATGCTTTAGAGACTTGGGACCTCTCTGTTACCTTCGGGTGGGTTCTCTCTACCCCTGCTCCCCTGGTCCTGCCCAAGGAGCTCTGTTGCCTGCCCTAGCAGGTGGAAGGGTGGACACACAGAAGGTGGGGTCAGATCCTCTGCTCTGAGTCATGGAGTGGGCTCTCTACCTGTGAAGGTTGACACACACCTTGTGAGTTGCCTCTGTCCAATTAACATGACATTAAATAGCAAATAAAATCCACCATGGCAAGTAAAGGGATACCACTGCAGAAAAGTCTCTTTTCCCTTCTTTCTTATTCTTTCAAGGTGCTTAATATTTGCATTTTGTCCCAGGCCTGACAATTATGTAGACAGACTTGGTAGATTTTATTTGGTGTATTATTTGTTGAGATCCATTTACTTTTATAGTAAGCATGAAAGTAAACATAGTTTTCCATCTAATATTCAAAATACACGAGAATTTCATAGCTCCTACATAGAATTTGTAATTTACTGTGGCCAAGTAGTCCCTTAGCGCGCATTTTTCATGCATTGGGCCTCTAATATAAAATGTGGATTAGAGGTTCAACGCACGAAAATTCGTGCAAGAGTAGGCCTTCCTTCCCCGGGCTGCCAGCACCTGGGACCCCAACTTCCCTCCCTCTGGCCACCTGCAGGCACTTGGGACCCGGGACGGCTTCCCCCAGGCTGCCAGCAGGCACCAGGAACCCAGGCTTCCCTCCCTTGGGCTGGCCACAGACACCCAGGACTGTGGGTGGCTTCTCCCTGGCAAGGCCCCAGCTTTATCAAGAAGGATGTCTGGAACGACGTCCGGAAGACATCCAGTCTATCCAGTCTATTTAGCATATTACCATTTTATTAATGTGTGTGTGTGTGTGTGTGTGTAAACTCATTTTTGTTTCCTGAATCCAAGAGTGCTATGGGGGAAATAACATCCACCTTATGCAGAGAAATAAGTGGGTGACTCAGGGTTTCACACTGAATAAGTGGCTAAACTGGGGCTTGAACATAGGTGTTCTAATTAGAATAACAGTTTTCTTCCCAGTAAATCACAACTCACTTTAAGAAGGCATCATTTTGGATGTCATAGAGGTAGTTTTTATGTCCAATTTTGGCTATGGGATTTCCACATTGCTTCTTCAGGATAGCTGCGTAGTGGGTACAAGCTTGCCTGACATGTTTTATTCACGTGGCACTTTGGTGCCAGTTTTACAATGTTTTCAGCCACAAGCAAAGAAACAAGTAGCTGAAAGTGGGTAATTAGGATTGCACTGGGAGTTTTGAAAGTGGGTGGAATGTCCTTAAAATCAGAACATCTGGCTGTTACACTCAGTGAGCAATAAATGATTAAAGCATTGCTGACACCGGTTAGCAGAAATATGTTCCAAAGCTTCGGTTTATGTGATTTTTGTTTTTAAAAGGGCCAATGGAAAAAAACATAAAAGTAATATAAAAATGTGACTAATCCACATGACTTGCCTCCCCCTTGTCAGTTCCTCCTTGTTAGTATTCCGAAAAGCACACTGAAATGTGTGCTTAGTGAAATGGTGCTCTGATCACTGCTGGGTCTGCAGTGCCCCCAGGCACATCCACAGGTCCCTCCTCAGTAAATCACTTGGAAGCCTGTCAGACTGCTCTCTGAGAACAAGGATAAGATTGCCTTTCTTCTCATGGTGCTGCCTTTTCACTAGGTATTCACACCAAGAAACTCAACTCACTTTTTCCTGGTGTGCTCCATTAACAGGACCAAAAGGCAGGTTACGACAAAATTTTAATTTTATAGTCATAACAATGCTGAAAGCAAATAGTGGAGTAGCTTGATTCCAAAATTACCTTTTTTCCTTAATTTGCTGTTTGTTTCAGGGAACTCACAAAAACTGTTGAGTGCTGTTTATGCTGTTTCTTTATAGAAGGCAGTGAGAAGTAGTATCCCATGTAAGGCATAACTGCATCAAATCAAAGGGTTGGACTGTCCCAGAGCTCTTGAGCATCACCTTCTTATTCAGAAGAAGAATTTGGAAGAGAAAAGGCAGGATGGGGGAGTAAGAGGGAAGGGGGAGAGAGATCAACCAAAGAACTTGTATGCATATGCATAATCCATGGACATAGACAATTGGGGGGGGCAGGGGTTGGAAGTTAGAAGGGGTGAATAGGGGGGAAAGGGTGATATATGTAATACTTTTAATAATAAAGATTAAAAAATAATAAAAAGGTTTGATTTTGCCCACAAAAGAGAGTGAAAAACACAAGTATAGTAAAGAAAATTCCTTAGAATATAAAACAAAACGCTCAGAATTTGCAGTGACTGATCTGTGGAGTACAGAGAAAAGTTTCAAGGTAGGATCATAAACTATTATTGGGGCTGTGGAGTTGGTAAAAGAAAACAATTTGGCCTGGCCTTATAGGATTCTAGAGATTGGAATAGAAAACACAACATATAGTAAAGAAGTTTTGAGACTTGCCAGTGGTCTCAGCAATTTTGATTTTGTTTGCTTGTATATTTTTTTCTCCCTCTCTTATCCTATATAATAAAAGGCTAATATGCAAATTAACCAAACAGGAGAACAACAGTGCATATCATTAAGCCTTACTCCCCCATCCTGACAAAATGCCTCCCACAGAGGCAGCACCGCTCAGCCAGAAGCCAGGCTCATGGTTAGTGAGTGCAGCAACAGTGGTGGTAGCCTCTCCTGCCTCCATGTTAAGGACCCCTCAGGGGATGTCCTACTACTACTACTACTATTACTACTACTACTACTATTACTACTACTACTACTACTACTACTACTACTACTACTACTACTACGAGAGGGAGAGGGCTCAGGCTGGGCTGAGGGACACCCCTCCCCCACCCCCAGTGCACAAATGTCATGCACCAGGCTCCTAGTTTTAATCTAATTAAGAGATGATAAAGGCTCTCAACAATCAGAGTTGATGAGGGAGGAATCAAATCTGGTGTTAGGTTGAAGTAAGCCTGGTTGATAACAGAAGAGTACTTTGGACAATTAATTAAATACCTTTCCCTGGATCAAGGATTTCTGTGCTCATGGCTGCACATCTAGATAAGGAACAGCACTTCACCTGTGTTCTTGCCTCCACCCACAGATACACACTGTGCATACTTTTATTATAGCTTTATGGAAAAGTAATTTAGCAGAAAATCATACAGGCAGTCAAAGTTAATACAATATGTACTAAAAGCCCTCAAGTTGCTCTACTCCCAGGCTTTTGCTCCCAATGTCTACAGAACAGGGTCTGCCCAGGTTTCCCCCAGCTCTGCCAGGTGGCCAGCTGCTCCCGAACACTGCCTCTCCCGCTTCAGCCAGGGCTCCCAAGCGCTCCTCCCACCCCATCCAGGGAGCCAAGCTCAGTTCTGCTGCATCTTCAGTGTGCCACATGTCTCTCTCATTGTATGAGAGATTCTGTCCACATCTAGACAAAGAAATAGCATAGAAGAAGGGGGTTTTCTTTGAGTTCCTCCCCTTTGAAAGTAAGCTGCGTTTGTAATACACAGCTTAATTTACCCAGAGGTACAAGAATGCCACTTTCTTTATCCTCCAACTGACTCCTTCTTGCTCTCAAGGCCTCGATTCCTATTATGAGAGTGGGACATGGAGTGAGTGGGGATCTAGCTTGCCAATTAAAGGAAGCCAATTTTTGTTTGTTTTTGTTTGTTTGTTTTGTAGGTGAAAAGAATCTCTTCAATTCAAAATTAAATTCCCAGTAAGGATCTTTTTTCCTCCCTCCTCCTTCCCAGGAATCAACCTGGGTACCAGAGAGATTGGGCTTCCTGTGGCTGTGGGAGAAGGACATTGGGCCCAGTACCTTCCCTGGAGAGTTGCTGTCTTCTGCAGAATTCCACCAGGGTGCCCTGTACTGATGTCTGCTGGCATTGATCAAAGTTTGGGGGTATCATGCTGGTCGCCATATTAAAGTTTGTGGTTGCTGCCCAAGTGGTCCTGGGTTCCCACACTCCTGCTGTGCTGAACCCAGTCTACCTGTCAGACACTGGTTCCCTCAGCTCCTCTGATCCTTTCATGGAGTGTGTGGAAATACCCGGGCCCTGGATTCCTGGGGGTGACTTAGCTCACGACCCAAACATGCCAGTGCTGCTCTGCTCACTGCATGCCCAGGGAGAGACTTCGAGAAGCTACTGACCTCCTTGGGTGATGCTGGGGAAGTAGGGCTGGGGCTGTCCTGTTCTCACAGTCCTTCCTCATGATATATTGGGGTTTGTTTTTCACTTCCTCATAGAACTTTCTATTCTGAGGTGATCATCAGGATGGGCTCCAGAGCACCATCACTTACCACCTCTTTATTTTGGGCCTGAGTTGCCTGCCTGTCCCATCTCCCTCCCTTGTTGCCCCTCTCAGTTTAGGATCTAAAGGCAATCAGGGAATCAGGAAAGGGAAGAGATTACCAAGGCAAGAGATATTTTAGGAATTGCTTCCAAAATATATTTGTGTTACTTATCCTATTATTTTATTCTTATTCTCTGCTTATTTTGTTGTTGAACCAATGGCCAAGTGTTTTCCAGCCTTTGTTTACAAAGTAACTGGTGAAACCCCTTAGTCTCTCACTTCCACCATCTCCCTGCCTTTTGTACCCCATGCTCTTAAGCCACGATTGTGCTTAACCACTTTCTGAATTGAGAGACCCAGTGAATCCTGACAAATATAGCCTAGTTGATAATTATCAAATTACTCTGAGTTGAGGATATATGCAATAATATATGGAATTTATCCTTTAGTTTTCTACAAAAGTAAAATATGAAAGTGGAGTTGTTTTGAGGTCCTTTATAAAAAGAAGAGAATGCTTCTGATCACTGCTAATTAAGCCCACAGATGACCCTCCCCTCTTCTTTTGAGCAGTAGCTCTTAGGAGTGGGGACTCAAGAACTGTATGGAAGTGCCCTATAGTCACTTATCCTGATTGAGGGTCCATAGATACTGAAGTAGCAACAGTCTGATGGAGTCTAAGCTGAAGTCTTTCTTCAAGAAGAAAACTGTTCTTCAGATAAAGGGCAAATTAATCATGTAAATAAGTAGAGGATATACTGTTTAAATGTCGAAGAGAACAGGTTCTTAAATACTGTATCTCAGAATCAGCCACTCCTGCACATAACTGATGTGCCAAATTTACACCATTTTACTCTCGTCTAAAATAATCCACCAATGAGCTGTTTTAGGCAAGATTGTGGACATATGCTATTTCATTCAGTTTGAGCTGCTGTAACAGATTACCATAGACTGGGTGGTTTGTAAACAACAGAAACAATTCTGGAGGCCAAAGAAAGACTGAGAAATCCCAAGATCAAGGCAAAGGGAGATTTGATGACTGGTGAGGACCTGTTTCCAGGTTCATAGATGGCAGTCTTCTTGCAGGATCCTCACATGGGGAAAGGGAGGGAGGAGCTCTCTGGGGTGTCTTTTATAAGGACACTAATTTCATTCACTAGAGCTCCACCCTCATGATGTAGTCACCTCTCAAAGGGCCCACTTTCAAATACCATCCATTGTATTAGGAATATGAATTTTGGGAGCACATTCAGTTTATAGCATATGCTGTAGTGGGATGTTCCTGGACCTTAGAATTCTCAACTCAGAATTTATGCAGTTGTTTGTATAAAACTTCAAGTTTAAGCATGACTAAAAAAGAGAATTAGAACAAAGTCTGTCACACAACATCTGGGTATTCAAGCCGTCATCCACTTAAAATAACTGTCAACTCATTAGCAGTAAATAGGAGATGACTGGAGAATTCTGTTGCTAGCAGAGTATTTTCCATTCTCTTGTAATATTTGGTATCTATAACCTTAGTTTGCATTAGTCAATGGACTGATTCAGAAGACTAAGAAGATGGTACAGTTGCACCTAATTGAATCACCACCATAATAAAATTCCCTCATCTGCTATTGTAAAGCATGAGTGTCTACAGTGAGTAATTGAAAAAATTCATAATTCAAAGCATTTTGTAAACTATAAAGCACTAAACAAACGTAAAGTATTATAATAAAGTAAGGTTTCTTGGTCATTTTATTTGGTATTTTTTTTAATTTCCTAGAATGAAATGTAAAAAAAATTATGGGCCCACAATGTCACAATCCAAGAGCTTTGTATATTTTTACACTAAATTAATTTTGTAGATTTATTTTCAGTTTAAATATCCCAATAGTCTCCCTCATTGCATGTGTAAGAGCGCGCGCGCGCGCGCGCGCACACACACACACACACACACACACACACACCTCTCAAATGGGTTAATTATGCTACTAAATTCTGAAGACCAAAATTATTATTTTCAAAACAACCTAAGATTGTATAACTACCAATTCCTTTCCATTTTCACTTAAAATAAGCATTACATTTCTACTTTTTTATGTACTCATAATGGTTGCCTGTTAGCAATATCAGCAGAAAAAGCATGGTTTAGCCTCAAGTCTACGTTTTTAAGACCTGAAAGAAATAATTGAACATAAAGTAAGTGTTTTTGATAGAGCAGCTAGAAACACTAAGTAGAGGTAGCAGGTGCTATGATTTCATTGTGTTTAACACTTGACATTGTTACCCTTTCCCCAAGAGGCAGCTATTAAGCCTACTGAAACAGCAGTCTACTCGCCTGCCCCATGAAGTTGACTGTGGGAGTAACCAGATGTTACTGCTGTTGTTAAAAATTGCAAGTGTTTTGAGATTTCTTATCTTTTTACTGAAACAAAAAGATTCTTCTGTAGGTGAAGGACAAAATGCTATGCAGAAGACATAGCTGCAGATATTGATTGACATTGTTATGGTAGTTCATAGCTTATTTTAGGTGCATTTACACATATAAACTATTTTCATGTTGAATATAAAGAAAATAAATTTAAACTATTTATTTAAATGTCTGGTTTCTAAACCTTCACACCTAAGAAAATATATACAATACTAGGTGCCTGGTGCACGAAATTCATGCATGGGGGTGGGGTGATGGTGGTGGTGTCCCTCAGCCCAGCCCGCACCCTATCCCTTGAGGGATGTTTGACTGCCCGTTTATGCCAGATCCTACCAGACAGTCGGACATCCCTCTAAATGGGCAGTCAAACATCCTCTCACAATCCAGGACTGCTGGCTCCCAACTGCTCACCTGTCTGCCTTCCTGATTGCCCCTAACTGCTTCTGCCTGCCAGCCTGATCACTCCCTAACCACTCCCCTGCCAGCCTGATTGATGCCTAACTGCTCCCCTGCCAGCCTGTTTGTCCATAACTGCCCTCCCTTGTGGGCCTGGTCATCCCTAAATGCCCTCCCCTGCAGGCCTGGTAATCCCTAAATACCCTCTCCTGCAGGCATGGTCCCCCACAACTGCTTTCCCCTGCAGGCCCAGTCACCCCCAACTTCCCTCCTCTGCCAGCCTGGTCACCCCTAACTGCTCTCCCCTGCAGGCTTGATCACCCACAACTGCCCTTCCTTGCAGGCCTGATCCTTCCCAACTGCCCTCCCCTGCTGGCAATCTTGTGTCTACATGGGGGCAGGATTTTTTGACTACATGGGGGCTTCCATTTTGTGTGTTTTGGTGTGATGGTCAATCTGCATATTACTCTTTTATTAGATAGATAGAGGCCTGGTGCATGGGTTGGGGCCAGCTGGTTTGCCCTGAAGGGTGTCCCAGATCAGAGTGGGAGGTCCCTTGGGGCATGGGGTGACCTGGGTGAGGAGCCTGTGGTGGTTTTCAGACTGGCCATGCCCCCCAGTGACCCAAGTGGAGGCCCTGGTATCTGGGATTTATTTATTTTCTACAATTGAAACTTTGTAGTCTGGAGTGGAGCCAAGCCTTCTGTTCACTCTGTGGCAGCAGCCATTTTTGTTGGGATTTATTTATCTTCTATAATTGAAACTTTGTAGCCTTGTGGGGAGACCTGGGCCCAACAGGGTGTGTGGAAAACTTGGCTTCCCCCATCTCTGGGGAAACCCAAGCCCCCTTCCTGCTCACTCTGTGGCTGCAGTCATCTTGGTTGGGGTTAATTTGCATACTGGCTCCTGATTGGCTGATTTGTGGGTATAGTGGAGCAATGGTTAATTTGCATATTACTCTTTTATGAGACAGAATTGGTTTTATTTATTCGGTCATTAAGGTCTTTAACATTGAGAAACACTCATACTTTCTGGTAGTATAAAATTATATTTTAGTCAGTAGGTAAGGAAACCCAAAGGAAAATAGGAACCCTGTTCTGAAAACCTACCCTATCTCTTGTGCTGGCTTTGAATCCCGTGCTTCCCCCATCCCCCACTTTGTCCCCCCAAAATAAACTAAATACAATTTATATGTGCTTCAGGGAACAAGCAAGCATACATACAGGTGAAAGCAAAGCAAAACTGTAACAAACAATAGCACAAACCCCAAGAAACTATAAAGGTCTTATTTAGCATTTAAGGGAAAATAAATACATTTATTCAATTCATTATTTAATTTTAATAGTTTTGAAACAAACATTCTGCAGAAATCTCACTTGAATTGGAGGTGGCATTAAGGGAAGCTGAGAGGAAAAATGTAAAGTTCCATAAGTATGTATTTCTTTCTGGGAAGCAAATGGAAATCTTAAGTTTTCTAGCTAAACGTTGTTTGCAAATGTTCTAAAAGACCCAACACTATTGAGAATAGAGAATAGCTCCCTATCATCTGCAGTAAGCCACAGCTTACATTTGGATAAAATGACTTGTCCTAACTTTTAATCATCTAATGAATCAGTTATGACCTGAATGAAAGTCCAAATACATTGGACAGTAAATTGGAAAGTATGGCACACTTTTATATAATTATGTCATCCAATGAGAAAAGGGCTTTTACATTTTGCCTAAAAACTGACATGAATTGACACATGACAGAGAACCATATCTAACAAACATGTGTAGGAGACTCTAGAAGCTGGGAAATACAGATTTTCAGTAACCTGACAAAAACCATTCTTGGAGCTCTCTTCTCTCTCCCTCCCTCTTCTTGCTCTCCTTCTTTTGCATGTTCCTGAATTTTATGTATGTCCTTCAACATCATCTTAATTTTCTTTTCTTTATCTAAAAATTACCTGAATGAATAGAAACCTATTCTTCCTTCTTCTGAAGCAAATAGAGGAAAGTGGGGGAAGAAATGACCTTTTTTTTAAAAAAAAATTGTATTGATTTCAAAAAGGAAGGGAGAGGGAGATAGAGATAGAAACATCAACAATGAGAGAGAATCATTGATCGGCTACCTCCTGCATGCTCCCGACTAGAGATCAAACCTGCGACCTGAGCATGTGCTTTTGCTAGAATCGAATCTGGGACCCCCTCAGTCCGCAGACCGATGCTCTATCCACTGCACCAAATAGGGCATGACTTTTTCTTTTTCTTTTTTAATTTACTCTTTTTCCTTCTTTTTTCTCTTTGCCCCTGTTGTTCTCTCTAATTTGGATCTATTAGTGAGGTGGAGATGAAAGCACTGAGAGGAAAGGAATATGCAAGGCAGAAACTGCAGACATTGTTTTCTCAGAGAGCATGGTCTCAAATGGCTGCCATGCTTCATTGTGTTGTAAAGCCCCTGTGTGGGCACTGTTGGCACTCTGCCCATACACCTGGCCACCCCAAGTCTCCCTGAAGCTACAGTAAATGGTTCTGGCATGTTGACAGCTTTCCACTTCAAGCTTAGAATGTGTTTTTTTCTGGCCAAGGGCTTCCTCCAACACCTTCTCAAGCCACCAACCTGGATGTAGACTGAGTCCCAGTTGCCCACAGTGGTAACCAGCATGTTCATGTATAGTTATTAAAATTTCTCTTTCTTTTACACTTTACCCACTTGCTTTGTTGTACTTATTGAGGTCACCAAGTCCTTTTTTTAAAAAAATATATTTTATTGACTTTTTACAGAGAGGAAGGGAGAGGGATAGAAAGTTAGAAACATCGATGAGAGAGAAACATCGATTAGCTGCCTCCTGCACGCCTCCCACTGGGGATGTGCCTGCAATGAAGGTACATGCCCTTGACCAGAATCGAATCTGGGACCTATCAGTCTGCAGGCCAATGCTCTATCCACTGAGCCAAACTGGTTTTGGTGGTCACCAAGTCCTTTGATAAGAGTTTGCTGTAGGGAAACCCATGTTGAGATGGTCACTCTACTGATTATCACTGAACACAAAGAGACTTGGAAACATTCCTTAAGAATGAAATTCACATTGCACAGATATGTACATTTTAATGGGGTTTCCTAGTATGTCACAGTTAGAGAGTGCTTTGTAGTTGCCTACAAGCCTCCAGCATTATTTAATTTGATTATTAGAAGTTAGTAGTGCATGCTATGGTTACTTAGATTTTGCATATAAACAAAAAGGTTCAGAGAGGACAAATGACCTGCCTAAAGTCTCAGAGAAGATCTGGAAAGAAAATCCAAGTTTCTTTTTACTGTGTATGTGTGAAATGCTATTCTATAGTTAGACCATTTGTCTTTTATTGTCAAATTTATGGAAAAAGAATTTTACAAACTTTAATTTAATTGTGCCTTCTGTCATTACAATTGGCTCTCTAGTTTAGGCCTCCAAAATTGTAATACATTTTTTCCTCCTTTTCCCAGTGGGGAATATAAATGTGCCATTTAGTTTTCTAAATTAACAGCTATGGGCATGCCCATTACATGCGGTGAGTGATATGATTCAAAGGTGAGTGGTCTAATCCCTGGAAATAGCTCATTAGTTGGGGAACTCAGTTACATAGTTGTGTGCTGACTCTTTTCTCTCTTGTTCCCAAAGCAACCCTCTAGGAGAAATGGGATGGGGGTGGATGGGGTGGGAGTTGCAATGAAAAGATGAATTATGTTTAGCAAAAAAGCAAACCTTGGGTGATTCATTTTAGATTGCCTATAAAGACTGTCATCTCACAAGAAAGCCTATTCTCATAAGACTTCCCGACACACTCTGCAGGATATTAAAGAAAAATTTCTTCAAGATAAACACTTCATCTTTGAATAAAGCATAGCACTTATCTTACTGAAAAGACCAATTCATCAGGTTGGCAATTCTTACTGCTGAAGCCTCCGGTTAACACTGCAGTGAAATTCTCAATGCTTTCCTAAATAACTAGGAGATAAAAATTCAATGTGTAGCTAGAAATGCACATCGCTTGCATTCTGTACAAGTTAGTGCACAGTTAATGCTATAGTTTATCCCTGGCTTTAAATGAGCATAAAGCTCAACTAAATCCCTTAAGTTTCATAACGCTGTCTATTTTAAAAGTAGTGTTGGTAACCTCTGAAAATACATGGTCACTGTTGATAACATTTCCAAAACAAACCTTTAGCATGTTTAACTTCCTGGTTGGTTTTTAGTTGAAGTTTGGGTTTTGTAATGAGGAGTTACAGTACAAACCACAAAGAACCTAGAAATAAATTCAAGGGTGCTCCAAGAAAAGAGCAGCACTCACTTACCAATCTCTTCATTACAGAGAACTTGGATAATACCCAGAGACTTCTGAAGTTTTGTTGAAATCTTTCTAGGATATATTGGCCTTTCTAATCTATGGATCTTGAGATCTATATGCACCCTTCTTTAACACAAAAATTATTTACTTACTCACTTACATTATTATTATTTTTATATTAAAAAATGGAGATATATATGCAAATTAGGCCAGGACTCCATAAAGGGTCACAATCAGATGGGAGGAGGTTGTGTGCTCAAGTGACATCCAGATCAGAGATGGAGACAGAGGCAGGGAGGCCTGCCTGAGCTGGCATGGTGGCTCAGGAGGCCCCCTGAGTGGACACAGGCAGGGGAGCCAGGAGACATTGCGAGTCAGGCTTGGGTCCTGGCCCGTGGGGCTCCTCCTCGCATGATTTCAATTGCATGCTGGACCTCTAGTTGTCATAAAACAGCATTAGCTTCAGGTGTGCAACTTAATGATTTGATATTTGCATATATTGCAAAAAGATTACCACGATAAGTCTTGTTAACCCATTTGTTACCACACAAATGTACAAAATATTTTTCTTGTGGTGAGAACTTTTAAGATCTACTTTCTTAGCAAGTTTCAAATATAGTATTACTAACTATAGTAACCAAGCTATACATTAAATCCCAGGACTTAATCTATTTTATAACTGGAATCCTGTACCTTTTATCTCTTACTTCATATATGGCATTATAATCAAATCAGAAGTAGCTCCTCTTTCTGTTTCTCATCATTTTATTCCTATTCTCACTTTATTTTCCAATTATATGTTTGTGTGAAATAATGACAAAATACAGTTGTCACTTTCTAGCTCCGATTGACTTTTGATATCCACCTAACACAAAAAAGTAAAAAATTGGAATAAGTATACGGATGATTCAAATATACTTCCATGGACATAAGCAGGTAATTGAATCAAATATTTTCTTTCAATTTTTACTATACCAGATAATTGCTTAATTTCTAAAATTAATTTTCCTTGACTAGACAAAACCTTCTTGAAGACCATGTAAACATTCTCTTTCAACTCTTGTATATGTTTTGGCTAAATGATGTATTTTCTTCATGATGCAAGTATAGGTTGTGTAAATTCCATTTCAAAGGAAAAGAATTCTAAAATCTGAGCTGCTGGGATGGGAGTTGATTTCATTTTTATATACCCAGTAATTTATTCTGAACTTTGAAGATGGTAATTTTAGGCCCAAACTGACATAAATTTTATCATTAACACAGACAAAAATACTGGGCTATTTTTGTTTTGTTAACGTTATTTTAAAAAAATTGTTTGTGGTTTTTGCTGCTTGTTTGGGGTTAGGATGTGAAGAAGGCAATACTTTGTGACTTATTTCCTTTACTGTGAAAGAGATCTTTATTTCTGGAAAACATAAAAGAGAAAAGAACGTTTTAGTGGAAAATTTCCAATTTCTCTTTTAATCTGGAGTTAGAAAACACTTCTAAAAATAGGTTCAGATTTGACATCTATAGTTGTGTAGGAGAAGCTAAATTTGGGCTGGAGACTTAATGAGTCAGTATGGAAAATACATTTTTCTACATATGAAGAAAATTTAGGATTTCCATTCATATTAATAATTAACTCAAAAATTCAAGAAGTTCAAATTGTCAGTTATAAAATTAGTCATAGAGAAAAAATTTAAAAAATGTTCTGATATTTTCTATCACTCAGAAAACTAAAATAAATCTTGTAGGGATAAGCTGCTTTTCATACATACAAGGGTGTAATTATTTAAAATTTTAAGTCAGAAGGTTAGAGTTAGTACCTACAATTCCTTTCTCTCAATACTTATATCTTAGAGAACTTGGATTATCAATGTTTCATTCACTTGCAATATTTCACAGGATGAAATTTCATTTCTAATACTACCTCTTTGATTTACATTTTTGGAAAAATCTCACTTTTGCATTTGTAACTGACAGATTATTCTTATAAAGAAGGAAGAATTTTGAATTTCATCTTCTGACAGGTAGAGTGTCTTGGTATGAAAAAATTAACATTGATTTGCCAGCATAAATGTAAAAGTCTACAAGGACGTCTTCTTTTGAAGAACATAGATTTCAATCAACTTGACTGTTAATTTACCTTTTATTATATTCTGAATTGCTTACTTACAGAAATCACTGGGGTCAAGAAGGCCACCATTTTTTAGATATAGTATTTGCATGATAATAATGAAAGAATCTTCTGAATATTAAAGAGTATATCCCATTAACTAAATTTTAGTGGAGAGCAAGCTTTGCATTGTCTAGTGTGTCTAAGGAAATTTGGTTGGAAGTACTGATTTGAATTTTGTGTCAATATTCCACAGACTAGCCATATGATGCTGAGCAATATTTTAATTCTTCTGGATCTCCACTTCTTCATCTATTATGCAATGGGGGCTGAGTTTTGATCTTCTTGATGCATCTCATTTCAATATCCTCTACTCTACAAAGACTTTTTCAAATGTAGGGAAACCAGTACAGACACAATCCATGGGTATTGCTGTCAGATCCTTTAGCATTTTTCCCAAATGAAGACTGAATTCTGTATTCAAATCAGATGTGAAAAATATTAGCAATGGCTTATCAGACAGAGTCATTTTTGTCTTCTTACTGACTAATCCCTCAGGAAAAGGAATGAACATAACAGAAGCCAAATCATCCTGAGCCTTGAATCCTAGCAATACCTTCAGATAAATTGCAGCAGTAGGAGCCATTAGGAGGCAGCCACAAAGATCATGGAAATGATAGAGGCAGAGTCAAAAATAAAGTTTCTTAAACAAGACACAGTCACCAGGAAACATTAATAATTGGTCTACATTAACATAAAAACTACTGTATGACTAACGACATCAGAACACACTTAAAGACCAAAGACAAATTGGAAGATATTTGCAATGAATTTAAGAATTAATAGTATATGTGTGTGTATATATAAATTATATAAATTCCTATAAAATGAGTAAAATATATTTGAAAAATAATTTAAAAATGTAAGATAAATAAATAAATATATTAAAATATTTTTTCATATCTAAATTATTGCAAATTCAAGTTTCATAGAAAACTTCTTTCACCTTCTAGATTATTGGACTTTAAAAAGAATGCTATCATGTGGTAAAACAAACTCTTGAAATTGGTACAATATTTCTTGTAGTCATTTAAACAAATATATTTAATGTAGAAAATTATGTGTATTATCAAGGTTTTAAAAATTATAGATCATAATACACTATGCGACAGGGTATTTGTAAAAAAGAAGAAGAAAGAAAAAATATTTATTTTCTACAGGTGAGGAGAAAAGACTGAAAAGGCTGTAAGTCAAAATGCAGTGACCGAGAGAATCCAAGATGGCGGCATAGGTAAACACCTACACTGCTGCCTCGCACAACAATTTCAAAACTACAATTAAAAGACAGAATGGACATCATCCAGAACCACAGGAAAGCTGGCTGAGTGGAAGTTCTACAACTAGAGGGAAAGAGAGGGGCTCACGGAAACCCAGAGGAGCTGCAAAAAGCCGAGGTACGGAGACGCACGCGTGGAGAGAGCGGGTGCCCGAGTACCTGGCTGGCTTTCTCTGGTGGGAGGGAAACGGAGACTCTCAAATTCCCTTATCTTACGACACTAAACCCCAGATCCAGCCGAAACTCATACGGGGGAGTTTGGACTGTGAAAAGGGAGAGGTGCACGGAAATTTAGGGGAGTCGCAAAAGATCAAGTCTGGTCGCACACGGTGCTGCATGGAAGACAGATTGCTGATTGTGCTGCTGGCTCTCGAGAGTGGGCAGGAGACAGACCCTCCCAACTGTGCCATTTCTGAGTTCACTGGGCCCCTGTTTTGGGCGAAACCCTGGGACCTAGACTCGTGTGGTCCTGGTGCGCAGGGAAGCCGGAAAGGCAGCGGTTAGAGGCACTGCGGGTGCGCGCACAAGGACCGCTCCAGCCATTACCCAGTCACTTGAGACTCAGGGGCCGTGGAGGGCGGGGCTGACTGGAAGGCAAGGCGGTCCCTGAAGCCCTGAGACTCCACCCCTCCCAAGCTCAACAGAGGCTTCTGCGGCTTTGCGTCTGGTATCATAAGGCTGAATTCAACATAGAAGTTTCCCCGGCATAGTGAAAATGCCGAGACAAGGGAAGGGATTACAAACAAAAGAAATGGAGGAAAAAAAACGACTGGATATAGAGTTCAAAACCACGCTTATAAGGTTTTTCAAGAATATGCTAGAAAAGTTGGATAAATTTAGTGAGACCCAAGAGGAGATGAAAAAGGACATACTAGAGATGGAAAAGGTCCAACTAAAGATGAAAAAAGACCAACTAGAAATTAAACATACACTGACTGAAATAAAAACTATTATACAGAGTCCTAACAGCAGACTAGAGAAAGGCAAGGATCAAGTCAAAAATTTGAAATATAAAGAAGCAGAAAACATTCAACTGGAAAAGCAAGAAGAGAAAAGAATCCAAAAATGTGAAGATAATGTAAGGAGCCTCTGGGTCAGCTTCAAGCGTACCAACATCAGAATTGTGGGGGTGCCAGAAGAAGAGAGAGAGCAAGATACTGAAAACCTATTTAAAGAAATAATGACTGAAAACTTCCCACATCTGGTAAAAGAAATAGACTTACAAGTCCAGGAAGCACACAGAACCCCAAATAAAAGGAATCCAAAGAGGACCACACCAAGACACATCATAATTAAAATACCAAGAGCAAAAGACAAAGAGAGAATATTAAAAGCAGCAAGAGAAAAACAGTTTATTACCTACAAGGGAGCACCCATACGACTGTCAGCTGATTTCTCAACAGAAACGATGCAGGCCAGACGGGAGTGGCAAGAAATATTCAACGTGATGAATAGCAAGAACCTACAACCAAGAATAATCTATCCAGCAAAGCTAACATTCAGAACTGAAGGGCAGATAAAAAGCTTCACAGATAAGAAAAAGCTAAAGGAGTTCATCAACTCCAAACCAGTATTATATGAAATGCTGAAAGGTACTCATTTAGAAGAGGAAGAAGAAAAAGGTAAAAGACAAAAAATTATGAACAACAAATACATATCTATCAACAAGTGAATCTAAAAATTAAGTGAATTGAAAATTTGATCAACAGAATAAACTGGTGAATATAATAGAATCAGGAGCACAGAAAGGGAGTGGACTGATAATTCTCAGGTGGCAAGGGGTATGGGGTGTACAGGGAGAGACTGGACAAAAATCATACACCTAGGATGAGATCAATGGGAGGGAGCTAAGGGCAGAGGGAGGGGTGGGAGCTGGGTGGAGGGGTGCCATGGAGGGGAAAAAAGAGAAACAAATGTAATAATCTGAATAATAAAGATTTAACTAAAAAATAAAAAAAATAAAAAAATGCAGTGACCAGTTATCACTGTTGTTGTTTTTTAATTTTTATTATTTAGTTTTTTTGTGTGTGTCTACATTTTCCAACTTTTTCACAATAAATGTATATTCTTTTTGAAATAGGAAAAATAAAATAAACATAAAAAATCACCCTTAAGGATTAAAATAAGGTTAGTGTTTTTTACCATTTATCATAGCAATTCCACTTCTAATAACTTTTATAAGAAAATAATAGATATGTGGAAAACATTTTATGAAAATTTTTATCAAAATGTTATTTAAAATAGAGAAAATATGGGAAACTTAAGTGCCCTATGAGGAATGGTTAATGAATCATAGTACCTCCATGCAATGAAATTCTTATTCATATTAATTAAAAAAAATCTTAATATTTCGTGGAGTAAATTCAATATAGTAAGATACCTATTATGATCAACAAAAAAGCATTTACACATACATAAAGAGAAAAAAATGATTGGGTAAGCACACACAGAGAGCACATGGAGTTCACTGTCTGTCTGTCTCTCTCACTGCTCCCCCAACCCCACCACATACACCCTTGCCTATGACCTGTAAATATACACACATTCAGAGAGACCAAACTGTTCATAGTGTTTATGTCTTGGTGGGGATTATGAATGGTTTTAATTTTCTTTTTTATATGTGTTTGTATTTCCTAAATTCTCCTCATTGAATACTTATCACTATTTTAAAACACCCCAGCTACACTTAAATGTCCTTAATTTCTGACATAAGGTTAATGGTGCTAAGCAAAAAAACATAACATTACATAAATTTGTTGCCATTAAATTATTGTATTTTCTTTTTCCTGCAATGTCTGCATTAAAAATAAACTCCTCTTGCTCTGATTGCTCAGCTCTCATTGCCCGGCTTCGTTCCCTCACCCTCCATCCAAATCCCCCACCCCTCCACCTCCCACCCTTGTCCCATGCCCTCTCTCTCCCTTTCCCACTTAGTTTTAGCACAAATGGCACTTTTAAAAAATTAGGTTTTAGATCCATTTTCATGGAGGATTAAGAGAATATTTCTCCATGATTATCACCTCATAAAGACTATACTTACTGAAATGTCAATTACACAGGGAAAGGCAAGGCAATTAACTAAGAGCTCTAGGATTCCCTGAGCATTTTTCAGAGATCATAGGTGAATACCTCTAAATAAGCGGTTTTCAACCTGTGGGTCACGACCCCTTTGGGGGTCGAACGACCTTTTCACAGGGGTCGCCTAAGACCATCGGAAAACACCTATTTCCCATGGGCTTAGGAACCAACAGACCGCTCCTCGGTGTAGCAAAGTGTAGCAATGTAGTTTACTGTTGTCATATGAAGACTGTTACCCATGCTATACCACGATTCAAGACAAAATTTCATTTATTTGTATTTAGAAATAAATATTTCACAATATATAATTACATATTGTTTTTGTGATTAATCACTATGCTTTAATTATGTTCAATTTGTAACAATGAAAATACATCCTGCATATCAGATATTTACATTACAGTTCATAACAGTAGCAAAATTACAGTTATGAAGTAGCAACGGAAATAACTTTATGGTTGGGGGTCACCACCACATGAGGAGCTGTATTAAAGGGTCACGGCATTAGGAAGGTTGAGAACCACTGCTCTAAATGGAGAGACTGAGTTAAAGGCTTTATTTATTTATTTTAAATATATTTTTATTGGTTTCAGAGAAGAAGGGAGAGTAAGAGAGAGAAACATCAATGATGAGAGAGAATCATTGATTGGCTGTCTCCTGCACACCCACTACTGGGGATTGAGTCCACAACCCAGGCATGTGCCCTTGACTGGAATCGAAACTGGACCCTTCAATCCACAGGCTGATGCTCTATCCACTGAGCCAAGCCAGTAAGGCTATAAGCTTTATTTCTTGGCTCATAGTATACTTTTTAAAATTGAAAGTAGATTTAACATCTTCTCAGAAATACTCTCCTACAAATGTGCAAAATTTTCATAGAGATTACTTTTTTTAATGGCTCATTTATAATACTACTACTTCTGGGTTATCTCTCTTTGTCCCTTGGGTCTACAGTAATGACATTATCCTTGCATACACAGTGCCTAGATCAGAATTGAGTAAAAATTTCTTTTTATTGCCACCTAACTATGCAGTGTTACATTTTTTCAGCATGTTCTTGATATACTGGTTATTTCATATAAATCAAACTTTATTTTTTCAGAAGTTTTACTTTCCAATGTATTATTTTGCTAGAGTATACTTTTATTATATTAGAACCAAATGTGACTCATTTCTGAATTATAAAATGGAAGATTTTCAACTATTGCTATCTCCAAAGCAAAGAGCTATGCAAATAACTTTTAATTAGATAAATCCACATACAAAATTGAAAAATGAGAAAGAAAAATTATGTAGTTTCATCTTCCAACCAGGAACAAATTAACATTAATGCATTTCCTTCTTTTCCAAACACTATTTCTTTCTGCAATGGAATTTTGGTACTTTCTTAAAAACAAAATTATATCAGAAATTCAAAATATCTGTGATTTTTAATGTAAAATTTTGAATTGTTAATACATAATATTGAAAAATAAACTCAAAATTTTCTAAAATTTATAGCTCAGTTTAACCGAGCAAGATTTCTAAACAGCCTTAAAGAAGTAAGGATTTAAGCTCATACTAAATACTGGGTATTGGTTTCCATAGGACCTTGCGTATAGTAGATGCTTTGTAAATGCCTGTTAAATAAATGACAAAGTGAATGAATGTTTTCCTATACTCAATAATAACAAGAAATATAATTTAGTCTCAAGGACAATCTAACCTGGAGTGCTATTCATCAAGGTCAACACTAGGACATTTAAGCAAGGAAAGAAAACACCAGCCCTGAGCCAATTACAGGGCTATCTAAGCCAAGCTCTGCTCCACCATGCAGATTTCTCTTTATCCTTTGCTTTGCTTTTTAAAAAAATATATTTTATTGATTTTTTACAGAGAGGAAGAGAGAGAGATAGAGAGTTAGAAACATCAATGAGAGAGAAACATCAATCAGCTGCCTCCTGCACACTCTCTACTGGGGATGTGCCTGCAACCAAGATACATGCCCTTGACCATAATAAACCTGGGACCTTTCAGTCTCCAGGCTGATGCTCTGTCCACTGAGCCAAATCGGTTTTGGCTGCTTTGCCTTTTTAATTTTCTTTTTATTCATTTATTTATTTATTTTTTATCAAAATTTTTTGGGTGAGAAACCAAGATGGTGGCATAGATGAATACCTAAACTGTAACCTTGTACAACAATTTCAAAACTACAGCTAAAAGACAGAACAGAAATTATCCAGAACCACAGGAAAGCTGGTTGAGTGGAAATTCTACAACTAGAAGGAAAGAGAGGGGCTCACAGAGACAAAAAGGAGATGCAAAGCTGAGGTATGGAGACACGCATGTGGAGAGGATGAGTGGTGGAATGCCTGGCTGGCTTCCTCTAGCAGGTGGGAGACAGAAACTCCCGAATGCACTGAACCCTAATTCTGGGTGAGACTCATATGGGGGGAGTTTTGATTGTCATGAAACGGGAGGAGTGCATGGAAACTTAGGGGATCTGGAAAGGCAGAGGTCTGGAGCGTGTGAGCATGAGTGCAAGTGTGAGCAGAGAGGACTGCAGCGATTACCAAGAGATACTGAAACCCAGGGGCCTATTAGAGCAGGACTGATGGGAAGCCAAGACTGTCTGCTCAGCTCTGAGACTCCGCCCCATCCAAGCCAAACACAGAGGCTTTTGCAATTTTGCAAGTTTTGTATCATAAGGCTGACTCCAGCACAGTAGTTCTCCTAGTGTAGACTCAGCTGATCCTGACAACAAGTTGGCTTAGAGGTCAATCCCCCACAGTGATACCAACAACAATCAAGACTTAACTACAACAATGCTGTACACACAGTCCACAAAGGGGTGCACCAAGAGAGTCCACTTCAGGTAACTGGGGAAGCAGTGCTACTAGGCCATATAGGACACCTAGCACAGAAAGCTACTCTACCAACTCAGGGAAGCAGCGAAAATGCAGAGACAAAAGAACAGATCACAAATGAAAGAAATGGAAGAAAACAAATGACTGGATATAGAGTTCAAAACATGGTTGTAAGGTTTTTCAAGAATTTCCTAGAAAAGATGGATAAATTTAGCAAGACCAAAGAGGAGATGAAAAAGGACAAACTGGAAATTAAACATACACTGACTGAAATGAAAAATATTATACAGAGACCTAACAGCAGACCAGAGAAACACAAGAATCAAGTCAAAGATTTGAAATAAAAAGAAGAAAACACTCAACTGAAAAAGCAAGAAGAAAAAGGAATCCAAAAATATGAAGAGAGTGTAAGGAGCCTTCAAGCATACCAACCATCAGAATTATGAGGGTGCCAGAAGAAGAGAGAGAGCAAGATACTGAAAACCTATTTGAAGAAATAATGACTGAAAACTTCCCCCACCTGGTGAAAGAAATAGACTTACAAGTCCAGAAAGCGCACAGAACACCAAACAAAAGGAATCCAAAGAGGACCACACCAAGACACATCATAATTAAAATACCAAGAGCAAAAGAAAAAGAGAGAATGTTAAAAGCAGCAAGAGAAAAACAGTTAATTACCTACAAGGGAGTACTCATACGATTGTCAGCTGATTTCTCAACAGAAATTATGCAGGTTAGATGGGAGTGGCAAGAAATATTCAAAGTGATGAATAGCAAGAACCTACAACCAAGATTACTCCTCCCAGCAAAGCTATTATTCAGAATTGAAGGGCAGATAAAGAGCTTCACAGATAAGAACAAACTAAAGGAATGCATCACCACCAAACCAGTATTATATGAAATGCTAAAAGGTACTCTTTAAGAAGAGGAGGAAGAAGAAAAAGGTAGAGGTAAATATAAAAATTATGAACAACAAATACATATCTATCAACAAGTGAATCTAAAAATCAAGTGAATTAAAAATCTGATGAACAGAATAAACTGATGAATATAACAGAATCAGGGGCATAGAAATAGAGTGGACTGACAATTCTCAGGGGGAAAGGGGTGAGGCGGTTATAGGGAGAGACTGGACAAAAATTGTATACCTATGAGTGAGGACAATGTTGGGGGGCGGAAGGTAAAGGCAGAGGGAGGGGTGAAAGCCGGGTGGAGGGGAGCTATGGGGGGAAAAAGAGAAACAATAGTAATAATCTGAACAATAAAGATTTATTAAATTAAAAAAATAAAAATAAAACATGGCACTCCAGTCAAAGTTTCTGGTTAATAAAACCACTATTAGAAAAAAATATTTTGGGGGCAACAGTGGTTAATAAGATTATATAGGTTTCAAGTATACATGCCTATGATACATGATCTGTATAGTGCATTATGTGCTCACTACCCAAAGACAAAATGCTCCATGCTTTTCTTTTATCCCCTCATCTTTATAATCCTTCATAGTTCCCAGGAAGCTGAGCATAGGACATCCAAATTGAATATTAAGTCTAAAAGCAATTTTGGGGGGAAAATTATTTTTTTAATATATTTTATTGATTTTTTACAGAGAGGAAGGTAGAGGGATAGAGAGTTAGACACATCAATTAGTTGCCTCCTGCACACTCCCTACTGGGTATGTGACCCCAACCAAGGTACATGCCCTTGACCTGAATGGAACCTGGGACCCTTGAGTCCACAGACCAATGCTCTATCTACTGAGCCAAATTGGTTAGGGTGGGAAATTTTTTAAATTTCACTTTCACCACCAATACTATCCACAACAACCTTCCATTTTCTTGTTCTACTTCAGGCTTCTTCTTCTTTTTTCTTTTCTGCCAGTTGATGTATTTAATTGGCATATTTCCCAATAATACTTTTTAATTTACTTTCTTTTGAAAGTTTTTATTTTCCCTCATCTTATCAAAATTCCCTCTATTAAAAATATGATCTTTTAAGCAAAAGTATTTAGTTGTTCTTGATTGTTCTTCATCTATCTTTGTTAGGAGAGCCACCAGGTTTAAAGTCCATGCAATAAAAACAATTTTATGAACAAAAGAGCTACAGAGTAAATTTTGGTGCTGATATTAATGGTAATGTGTTCTTATGGTATTTTTTGTTTATTATGATCTTTAATTTTTTTCATGTGAATAAGATATACTGTGTCTGTAACAAAATAGCATGCTACCACTTGTTAACAATTTAAGCCAAACACAATGATTTCTCATATCAATTTAGATTTCTGGCTCGCAAACTAAATTTCATATGAAACAATAGAATATTTAAGTGTTGCTAAAAATGAATCACTGGAGATTGCCATCTCTTTTTTCATTGCCTGTTTTCAAAGTCATCCTTATAGTAGCAGGAACTTATTTGCAACCACTATACACTGTTTCCAAAAGAGAATTGAAAACCTTAGGTTGACACTCACATAGCTGGCATTTTAATTACAAGTCACCCTTGGCATACATGAGCTGTGCAGACGTGTATTTGTACATGGGATGAAGGAGCATCCCATGAGAAAATTCATAAAGAAGGAGAAAAAATCAGGCTCAATGAGCTTAAGCCTATTAAAATGTTTCCAATAACACAAGGGGAGAGAGAACTTCTGAATTTGTATGGTGCCTATTCACTGTCTCACAAACCCCGGATGACTAACTCCGATGGAAAACAAGCAAGTACAATTGGAACAGTTTCAGGGAAATCTCTATAGCAGCACCTTTCTGTCAAAGGCACTGTGTTATGAGAGCTTCCTGCATCTTAGGCCATGCACTTGGCCATAGCTGGGACCCAGCAGCAGGGGAGCAGTCATTTGTAAACAGACATGCAAAACATCTGCAACTCCCAATAAACACCGATGGGTCACTTGGCATAAATCTGAGATCATTTTGGCAGATTAGGTGAAAACCAATGAAATTAGGTTATTGCTCTTTGTGGAACCCCAACTGTGCCCCTTGACTGGGGAAGGAAAAAAGAAGATCCCAGTTTCTACCCAATACACTAACGCAGTGGTCAGCAAACCATGGCTCGCAAGCCACGTGCGGCTCTTTGGCCCCTAGAGTGTGGCTCCTCCACAAAATACCACAGGCTGGGCAAGTCTATTTTGAAGAAATGGCATCAGAAGAAGTTTACATTTAAAAAATTTGGCTCTCAAAAATAATTTCAGTCGTTGTACTGTTGATATTTGCCTCTGTTGACTAATAAGTTTGCTGACCATTGCACTAAAGCAATAACAACAAAAAACACCTACACAGTCACTTCTCAGTCTGTGATTTATCCTTTTATAATTGCTCTCTTGCATCGGTAAGCATAGAAGAATGCCTTCCTTTTACAAGTGCAGCTATGTATAAATAACTCAACAGTAGTTCTAACAGTGATGTTTTTTTCTGTGTTCAGTATCAGCACTAAACCCGGCAGCAGGTGGTGAGTTTATAGCTGTGCTTTACTGTCCTCTGTAAAGCCAAAGAAACATCACTGGTAGTTGGATGTAATCGACGTTCACTGAATTGCTGTTTGGAGTAGTGCAGGGCCTGAGGTACAGGTGTATACATGCAGGCTTGGGGAATGGCATCTCTAGTTATTGCTGTCATTATTTTAACTTCCAACTGTGGTTTTCTCTGAGCCTTCTGTGAAGGGCCAGTTGGTGCAAATAAGTTAGAAGAGGTACCAACATTTCTGAGGACTGCATTTGGTTCTGAAGTAGATTTTGCACCTGGTATAATAGTCAAGATTCACCATCGCATCTCTCATCAATGTTTATGCCCATATAGGACCATGCCAACAAGTTATAAAAGATTTTGGTGAAAGAAAGTTTGTCAGTAATTGAGAGTAGTGTTTGCCAAACTGCAGCATACAGAGAAATCAGAGAAGGAGTCTTGTTAAAAATGCAGATTCTGCACAGTAAGTCTGGGGTTGGATCCAAGAATTTGCATTTCTAACAAGCTCCCAGTCAAGGCTGATCCCAGTTCTAGACAAATGTCTAAGACAAAGTCTAGGGACTAAGATAGAGTGCTACTACCTTACATGCCAAATTAAGGGGATTGAGAATTATTCTATGGCAATACAAATCTACAGAAAAATTTTATGTTGAAAAACCGCATGTGTAATTTAATGTTAGGGGGGAGATGAAGTAAGTAAAGATGAGTCTGCAGCAAGTAAAGCATGGCAATAGATATAGTAGAAATTAAAAAATTTCTAAAATGTCTCCTCTGTTCTATACAGAGATAGCTATCTTTTAAATAACAAAGGACATTCCGCATCCATATTTTACTATAAGCCAAATGTACTACCAGTCTATGAGCTCAAATAACAAGGCACACCCTTTCATATTCAAATTCCATGGGCAATAGCTCTTATCTATATTCCTTTGGGATTGCACAAGTTCCCCCTCCCATTATTTCCAAGTGTGTCCCATATCTCACATACACTGAGTGGACAGATTATTATGATCTCTGAACATATAATAATCTGTCCATTCAATGTGTGTGTGTATGTGTGTGTTTATTGGCCACTCAGTGTATGTTTAACAGTTCCCTTGTGTGTTTGGTTCTGGCTTCCTTATTAATTTGAGTCTAAAGTCTCATTCCTACCAGTGACACACTGAATGGACAGATTATTATGCGTTCAGAACTACACACACACACACACACACACACACACACACACACACTAATAGAGAAACATGCAAATTAACCATCACTCTGCTATACCCACCAGCCAATCAGATGAGTATGCAAATTAACCCAACAAAGATGGATGTTAATTTGCATACACAGGTGTAGAGTGAAGACTGAAGACAGTGTACAAGGAAGAGGGAGAAAAAGTGGAAAGCGGGGTGGGGCAACGGCTGTAGAGGTGGCGGCAGCAGGCTTCACTCCCTTCTCTGCTTCTCTCAGGCTGCAGGAAGCCCTATTCTTGCAGGAATCTCTCTGCAAGGGGCCTCCAGTATGTGTGTGTGTGTGTGTGTGTGTGTGTGTGTGTGTATCCCAGTGCATGAACTTGTGCATGGGTGGGATACTGAGTGGCCAGATTATTATGTATTCAGAGATCATAATAATCTGGCCACTCAGTGTATGTTTAACTGTTCCCTTGTGTGCTTGGTTCTGGTTTCCTTATTAATTTGAGTCTAACGCCTCATTCCTACCAGTGACCTCTGCAGCCTTATGTGCTCCTTGCTAGGCTGACTCCTGGGAGTTTCAGAACCTCAAGGCTATGGGTACAAAGGTGAGGGTGTGATATTGAAGGGCACCTTTGTTTCTTACTCCTAAGGGTTTTCCTTTTCATGAAGAGGAACACCAATTAATGTCACACATTCTTCTCTCCTCACTTCTCTCTTCATTTCAACTTACCCTTCCATAGGGGAGAAATGTGGAAGAAAAAAAATGAGTAGTCTGGATTCTTTCTTTTCCCTGTGTCTAGAAAAGTGATGCTCAATGTGCTAACTTTGAAGCAGCACATCAACGCAACTGGTAACTTGTTAGAAATGTAATTTACTGGGCCCACACCGTATCTACAGAATTAGAACCTCAGGGTGGGGAGGAAGGTCCAGTGACCTGTGATTTAAACTCCTCCCCTGTGAGGCCTCCCCATGCAATGGTTCTCAAGCATTCGAGAGCATCAGAATAACCCCACCATTTCTGATTCTGAAGAAAGAACTGTCTTTAGGAAATATGCACTTGCCAGTATCCTCAAGGTAAGCTTTTGCTTTCCTTAGACATCAGTTACACAAGGGCAATGCCTCTTTACTCTTCATATAGCAAACAGATATGCGTATCAGAAAAATTGAATTTTAAGCCCAAACAATGCCACATATAAACACCCATTCTGAAGAATAACAAATACAATTTGTGAGGAAAATTCTATAGCTGCTGAGGAGTAAGGCCACTCTTTCTAACCTAGCTGCCATGTAACCAGGAAGGAATGGGTTGTTTATTTTGAAAAATAACAGAATTCTGCACTTCTTTATGGGAAGGAATTTTTATGGGTAACATTAAACTTAAGTGCATGGCCTTGAAGAGACTCTAATTTCTGAATTTATTCTGCTCTTAAATCAGCTGTGTTTCTTTATTTATTGTAGAAGAAATAACAACCCAAACAGGACCTGCTGGGGAGACGGTGAGAAAGAAGCCCTGATAAATATATATTATCCTGGTCACACATGAGTAGTGTGCACATAGCTCACAGAATGTGAATCTTGGCACTTCCACAGAGAATGAGCCTCCAGAAAATATTTAATTCATTCATCGTTTTCATTAAACAACTCCAGAGATTTTTTTTTTAGTATCTACTATGTGCAAAGCTTTCAGATTTTAAACAAGATATTGTATAAGACATTTGGCTACATATATAAAAGTATTTGATCAGTCATTTTTTTAAGCAATAATGTGTGTGCAATTGACCAAATGTATTTACATATACTATCTCAACCAGCTTTTCCAAGATAGCAATCTATCTGTTTTCTATGGAGACATCGAATGAGACTCAGGCACATTATGGCCCTTACTCCATTTAAAAAAAATCCTCACGTGAGGATAAGTTTATTTATTTCGAAGGAGGAGAGAGAAAGAGAGAGAGAGAAAGAGAGAGAGAGAGAGAGAGAGAGAGAGAGAGAGAGAGAAGTGAGAATCATTGATCTGAAAGAGAAATGTCGATTGTTACCAAGTGCCCTGACCAGGATTTGAACCTGCAATCTTTTTAGTGTATGGGATGACACTCCAACCAATGAACAAGCTCCTTTTATATGATAGGTGATAAATGGCATTATTCCACTGGAGTGGATCGAATGATGGTTCCTCCCAAAAGGTTCACAGGTCTCCCCAGAACCTGTGAATGTGACCTTATTTGGAGAAAAGGGCTTGGCAGGTGTAATTACCTTAAGGGTTTCAAGATAGGATCATCCCAGCTTCTCCCTGTGGGCTGAAGCTAACCTGCATAGGTCCTACTCATACCCCTTCTTTCCCAGAGCGACCAGAAGTTGCACTTTCCTCCTGTACCCATTGGAAACTCCTTCAGAAACCTCTGTTTTCATAAACAATTAGGAGTCTTTAGGATTTTTATTAATTTCTTTAACCTTTGGCTAGGGCTGTTAGGGGGTAGCTTTTATTTTTTAAGGATGATTTTAATTTATTCTGGACCTTGCTACCCTGCCTGCCAGAAAAAGACATCACAAATTAATAAAATGTTTGCATCTCCTCTTGAATTTATCCCCAAAGAAACCAGCTTATCCCTGTAATAAATTAGCACATATTTATTGGGGAGGGGTATACTGTCATCCCTGTTGGCCCTAAATCCAATGACAAGTGTCTTTATAAGAAGAAGAAGAGACAGACAGAAGAAGAGAAAATGCAGAAGGGAAGGCCGTGTGAAGATAGAGGCAGCAGGTAGAAGGTTACGGCCACTAGCCAGGCAGCACCTGGAGCTGCCGGAGGCTGGGACAGGCATGAGGGTGTCGCCCCCGGAGCCTTCCAAGGGAGTGTGGTCCTGCTACACCTTGATTCCAGACTTCTGGCCTTCAGAGATTCAAGAAAATAAATGTCTGTTATTTTAAACCACCAAGTTTGTGGTACTTTGTAAAAGCAGCACTAGGAAAGTAACATAGCAATTTGTTTCTTAAATTACTTTACTCTCCTTGACAACTCTAAGCCATGCTCTCTCATGACAAATATGAATCTGTCACCTTTCCCCTATCTCCTGATAGCAAGGACTGCTTTTTCACAACTGAGTGTCACCCTGGAGCAAAGACTGCGCTAATCTCTCTGTGTGGTTGACAATTTTAGTATGTGTGCTGCCAAAGTGAGCACAAGGACTCCTTTTTCAACAGGAGCCTATTCTGTTAATAGCCTTGCCAGTGAAGCATCTTTGAAGAAGAGCTTGACATATGGCAGAAATTTGGGCATTTTGTTATTGTTGTTGTTGACACTGTTACAGATGTCCCCATCCCACCTTGCCCCTATCTACCCAGGCCTTCCTCCACACTATTGTCCCTGTCCATGGGCTATGCATATATATATATATGTTCTGTGGTTATATATATATAATGTTCTGTGGTTAATTTCCCCCCCGTTTTCCCCCTCTTCATCCCTCCTCCCCATCTGAGGTTTATCCGTCTATTCCATATATCCATGTCTCAGGATCTATTTTTCTTCATCATTTCATTTTGTTCATTAAAGGGTATCTTATGCTACCTGTCTTTCTCTGATTGGCTTATTTGATTTAGCATAATAATCTCCAGATCCATCCATGCTGTTGCAAAGGATAAGAGTTCCTTCTTTTTTTTTTTTTTTTTTTTTTAGCTCCATAGTATTCTATTGTGTAAATATACCCCCCTCTTTTTCATCCACTCATCTAGTGATGGATACTTGGGCTGTTGAAATATATAATGGACATGCAATCATCCCCAGAAGATGAAAAAAAATTAGATGTGTGTGTGTATGTGTGTGTGAAAGAGAGACTTCTAATTAGTTGCTTGAAATTACTTGACATTTCTAATTGACTTTATTCTACAATTAACTTTTAAGGTGATTACATTTTTAAAGCAATCGTGCTGATTTCTTACAGAAGGAAATATATGCAAGCTTGAGAAGAGGTTATGTGCTCATACTGGTGCCACACCTCCAGGAGGCATTAAGCACGCTGGCATCACCCCACTCCCAGCAGCATCCCTCTTTCCTACAGCCTAGACTGATCCCATGCCTGTTTCCTAAGACTTTAATTAGGGTGTGCTTTCTTTCAGCCAAGGTTCACTGAGAAATACAGCTCTGTGCAAACCCTCACCCATAGCTTTTCATAATTGTCTTTTATTCACCCTAAAATGAAAGTACAGCAGAATTGAGTGATTTTTCCTAAATACCTTATGCACAGTGTGCTACACTATATAATTAGGAACTTATCATAATAAGTGGATACAGGCTGATATTTTAATTGCACTTTTGGCCAGTCAACTTTGGAGGCATGTATTAGAGATTTAGAACATAAAAGCACATTTACAGCCTACTCAGCTCTTGCCTCATGCCTCTCATCAATGCGGGTGACTGAACTTCTGAGATGGATTTGCTGAGAAGGATATAAAAAGCTATAATGTGCAGACAACCCTTGCTCTCCACAGCCCAGGAAAACCGCACATAAATGATACAAGACAGGCTTTGCTAGTCCTTATATTTTTACAGTTTTAAGGTATAAATGGATATCACACTCAGATATTTGTAAATAAAATGGCATGTGGTCTAAGAGTCTGAGAATAGATGCTTGACAGCTCATTTAGGTAAAGGTTTACTTGAAATAAAGTTGGAAACAGGACCCTCCATTTAGTGTTTTCGAAGAGTTCACATAAGGGGTGGAATTTCCTCAGGACTTTAAATGGATGTTTATTTTTGAGGTGTTTCTGAGAGTAATCGCACCTAATTTTTTTTTTCTAGCACTTGTAGGAAATTCAAAAGTTTCTTAGGTCTGGTTAAAGAAAAAAATAGAAAAAAAGTTCTACTTTTTCATCTCTGCCTGAAACTTCTTAATCAGAGCCACTTGGCTAGCCACAGATTCTGAGCATCTTCCCTCATTAGGATTGCGTGGGCTGTGTTGCACCACCGGAATGATAATGAACCATCATTTCTTCCTGTCCTCCTGAGTGGAGAGATGAGAGCCTTCTCACACAGTTCTCTGTTGAAGTGCCCTCTGACCCACTCAATAAAATTGCTCAACACCGCAAAAGTTACACTTGTCATTTCTGTGGGTGACGCGGAGTTTTCTTGTCAGATGGCATGGTGTGTGTGTGTGTGTGTGTGTGTGTGTGTGTGTGTGTGTGTAGAAAGCTACTTACTTATTAGTCAGGGGCCGAAATTAATTCTAAGGCCCAAGATATAAAATGTAAATAAAATGTCTCTCTATATTTAAATAGGTCATCACTAACACTGAGGCTATCTATGATGTAGAAAGGCCATGAATAACAACTCAATTCCACACTAATCTGTACTTGAAGACTCTCTCTTGGGTCTTAGTTGGAATTCACTTCAATTCAGAGAAATCAGTATTAAAATTATTAGGTGTTCAGGCACGGTCTAATAGGACAGAGAGACATTTCCAAAAACTGAATACCAATTGGAGTATGACAAGTGCTTTCATTGGAAAGACACTAGAGTGCAGGCGGGAGAGTGGTAGACAAGATGAAATCTCACAGGATGTCTCAAGAAAGACGACGAAGGTGACACTTGAGTTGTAGGACAGAGGAGTGGTTAGGATTTTGGTAGGAAAAACGGAATAAGAAAGGCACTCCAGAGATGAAAATTTACCACAAAATGGGCTAAGAGATCACAATAAAACCAGAGAGAGAGGTAACATTTCCAGATATGGAGAAATATTTTTATTCCTTTTTAACTCGAGGAAGCATAAAGTACATGCAGCCCCCACCCAAGGCCCAAGAAATGCTCAAATGCAGTACTGTCCTTATGTCCCCACAGTCCACAGAACTGCACATTATTTGTAAATCTGTTTCATGAGCTACATCTCCAATCCAAAGGTTCTGTTGGCTCTTTACCTTTTAGACTATTGTAATTCTAGTAATTTCCTTATACTGATGGGTTATTTGGTTCAACTCTTAAATGACTTCTTGCAGATACATTGCTGAGGTGAGTCAAAGTATCAGAAGTAGCTGAGAGAGAGAAAAAAAAAACTTTTTCCAAATTTAGGACACCATTTCAGAAGATTGTTAAAATTGTTACTCTAAAATGTCTTCTTATTTATTATGATGAAGTGGAGGACATTTTGATATTTCCCAAAATGAGCAAATTCTTTGAAAAGCCATATTATTTTTCTATTTATTAGACTGTCATAAAGCATTTTATAATTTTTATATTTCAAATATTTTAACTAACTAGGAAAATGCCCGTCTATTACACTCTATAATGCGGCAGTTTTACTTCTTTTCTGAGACCCATTTGTGAGGAGGCATTAACTTGGAAGGTAGTTTGATCTTATAAAAGGAACATGAAGGCAAGAAACAGATTTGTTCCTATATTGTTCCTATCTTTGTGTGACTTTGGGTAGAAATAGCACCTACTTGTGCGTCAGTTTCTTGCCATTCTTTTTTATAAGAGGGAAGATGTTAAGTAATTTGTATCTCTAGTTATCTCACTTGGGTGAAGTGGGAATAAAAGGAAATAGGTAGATAAGAACAAGTTAGATAAAATTATTTTGCTTATTGCAACCATTCGTCAGTAAACTCTTGATGACCCTGTGAAAGATGCAGAAAGTTATCTGGGGTAGTCTACTAGTAAATACATGGTTTTATCCCAACTCTTAACCTTTGTATCTGATGTGATGTAGGTTTTTGATAAGCCAAAGGATAAGAAATGGGAGCGAAACCCCTTATAATCACTCTTGCTAGAAATAAGGATGCCTATAAATTTTAAAGGGGACATTTTACTCAAGGTATTAAATAAAGATCAGAAATTAAATACCCCAAATTTTTTAAAAAGTGATTTAACCAATGGTTACAAGCTTTCTTGCAGATTTGCTTGCATTCTTGGTTTCTGAGAAGTTGTATGTGCCATAATTTCTACTTATATGCCCTGTGTCTTTGGCATGCCAGGTAAATTTTATTGTGGTATTCTTCTTCTGACATATGATGGACTATTTCTTTACTCCTTTTTACAGTCATTATTCTTTCTTTCTTTCTTTCTTTCTTTCTGTCTTTCTTTCTTTCTGTCTTTCTTTCTTTCTGTCTTTCTTTCTTTTGGCTTTTTATATTGGAACTATCTGTACTCTTCAAAATACACTCAATGCTTTCAAACTATCATCTATGAGACATCAAGGTGCACAAATGAGACAGTTTGAGAGTATTTATTACATGCTGTTGGCAGAGAAAATAGAGCAAAGTACAGATTGTATTAGGAATCATCTTAGAGAAACCAGCCCAAACCCCAGGGCATTCTCACCTACACAAAGGTGTGCTCACAGCTGCACCTCAGCAGATATTGCAAAGTTTTTATTTGAGTAAGTGATCTTCTAAATCACTTTGTAGGATTTTGTATTAATTAACCCAGGACAATATTTAAGTTTTATTGAAAAACTACAGCACAACTCTATGAAATGAGTAGTGGTTGATTTTGAATCAAATTGTACCATGCATGCAAATAGAGTAAATTATGTAGTTGACATATATTATATGTCATATGAATACAGTTTGATATGTTCCTCCAGAGACAGAGAGTTTCTCACTTTACAGGTAGCTCAGATTAGAATGTGTAGAAAGGGCACAGTTAACTGGGGCAGAAAGGGGCCCTATTTTGGTTACGCTCTGGTTATTCCAATGACTCAGGTTCAGGGTAGCTGATGAATTAAGAGTTTTTCTTTTTTTCATTACCTAGAACATGTTGATTAATCATGCACATTTTTCTTTTTTGTTAATTTATTATTCAAATTCACGTAAACTGATCCACTCATTGTGATAATACTACACGTTGCAAGTATGCATGCCCATTTAGTACTTCTCTTAGCAACAAAGCTGCTTAACCAGTGATCCCTGGACCCCAAGTGGCTCAAGAATGGCCTTCAGGAGCTCTATTTACTCCCGAGAATTGTGAGTAGAATTTTCTGGGTAGCACATATGTGTATCATTCTGCAGAGAGGAACTTTCATGAAATTATCCATGCTCCTCTGAATCAAAGACCCTCTGCCTATCTGTACCTGAAAACACATATCTCAAGTTTTTGAGCCCTAACCTCTGCATATTTATTTCAGGTGTCAGGTATAATTGCAGAAAAATCTATATTTAAAGTGCCAGTGGACTTAAGGTGCTTGAAGTGAGGGACTTTCTAATTCATCAACAAATACCCAGTGACTTGCACAATGCCCAACAAATAATAGAATTGGGTAAGTCAAAAGGAAAATAAGAATTGGGGGGGGCAGTGTCATGAGTATCATTATCATTAGACAAATTAAGACCACCTGCCCTGTCTCCCAGTTATGCCACATATTGTGGGTGGTAGGCTGCCAGCTGTTCCTCAGAAGGTGGAGTGTGCTCTGTCTCTCTCAGCCCCATGTAAGTACCTCATCTGGGCATGTGGGCTACGTGGAATCATTCCCAGCTAGTGATTCTATGCCTTTGAAAGGGAGCCCACGTATCAAACCTGCAGAGTGCTAAGAAAATTCACAACATTTCACTAAAAATATGGGATGTGAGAACAGTGGCTTTGGCTTTGAAACCCAGAATAACTCAATTTAGTATATGTGTGGAAAACTACTACACTTTTTCTGTGGTAAAGATATGACAAGTCTCTGACATTGCTCTTTAATCCTTACAACATCCCTTTCTGGTAGATGCAGTTATGTAAATGTGGAACACGTGTGGGAACAGAAGACTGGAGAACATGGGTCACTTGTACAAGGGCAAGACTGGAATCACAGTGGTCTGTGGAGCTGCACCCCAAGTTCCAATGCAACCTTCAGGGTGAGCAACTTTGGTTGTCTTTCTGTATTCTCTGACAGTTGAGGCTCCGGGCTCTGACGACCTTTAGGTCATATTATCTGAGCTGGCTGCAGAGGCAACCTTGTGCAAATGAGCTCCCCAAAGAAAGTTTAATTTAATTGGAAGCAAAGGGAGTTTTGCCACTAACTCCAAACCCTTAGGCAAGATTTGTGGCCAGGGTTTGGTTTTGTTGTCTGGAAACTGAGGAATTATTTAGTATCTCTTCTGGTTCTTGCTTCCTATGTTCCCTGGTGACTAGAATACAATGATAGGAAGGTACCTTGTCTTCGCTGTCCTCCCTCCCGCACCACCACTGGCTTGTCCTGTGCTGTCTTCAGAATATCTCCTTAAATTAACATTTTACTTTAGTTCCTCTTATGTACAGAACACCACATTATATTAAGTTCATGGTCCCCCCATAGCCAAATAGCTGATTGCCTGCCCTTGTGGAATAACCTCAGGGAAGAGCAAACATTTGCAAGGTAGGGAAGGACTCCCAGCTCCTCATCCCCTCCATGCCTGGGAAGGTCATGTTCCTCTAGGTCAGCGGTTCTCAACCTGTGGGTCGTGACCCCTTTGGGGGTTGAACGACCCTTTCACAGGGGTCGCCTAAGACCATCGGAAAACACCTATTTCCCATGGACTTAGGAACCAACAGACCGCTCCTCGGTGTAGCAAAGTGTAGCAATGTAGTTTACTGTTGTCCTATGAAGACTGTTACCCATGCTATACCACGATTCAAGACAAAATTTCATTTATTTGTAATTAGAAATAAATATTTCACAATATATAATTACATATTGTTTTTGTGATTAATCACTATGCTTTAATTGTGTTCAATTTGTAACAACGAAAATACATCCTGCATATCAGATATTTACATTACAGTTCATAACAGTAGCAAAATTACAGTTATGAAGTAGCAACGAAAATAATTTTATGGTTGGGGTCACCACCACATGAGGAGCTGTATTAAAGGGTCACGGCATTAGGAAGGTTGAGAACCACTGCTCTAGGTGAAGGAGAAGCATTTTATTCATTGCTAAACAGTGCACTTCTTCTACAGTTATGAAGGGACCACTTTCAGGTTGTATCATTGGTTTTATTGGCCAGGTAAACTAGGGTTAATAATAGTTCAAATGAATGACTATGTATGCCAAATGCAAGGTGAAGAGCTTTATATGTTTTATTTCATTCAGTCTGCACAATAACATCCTGAGGTATAAGTTGGAATTTTACAGAGAAGGGCATTGTATTAGCTTGCCAGAGCTGCTGTAACAAAGTGCCACACACAAGGTGGTTTTAACCACAGACATGCATGGCCTCACAGTTCTGGGGCTAATGGTTTAGGCATGGCTGCTTCCTTCTGAAGCTGTGGGGGCGGGCTCTGTGTCAGGTCTCCTTTCTTGTCCTACAGATGATCACCTTCCCCTGGGTCTTCACGTGACCTTCCCTGTGCATATGTCTGTGTCCTACTCTTCACTCTGTGAAGCCATCAGCCATGTGAGATTGTATGGCCCACTCTAATGACCTCATTTTAACCCAATCACCTCCTCAAAGCCTTTCTCTGCAGATGTGATTGCATTATGAGGAACTGGGGGTTAGGACTTCAATATTTAAATTTCTTTTGGAGTGGGGATGGCAGGGGGGAGGGGCAGAAAATCACAATTTAGTCTATAACAGGCACTAATGACCAGAGAGATTTATTAATCTGCCTAAAATCATTCCTAGAATGAAGTAAAAAATTGTATTGGCTACAGTGATTGTGTGTGATCCTACCTCCTCAATCCTGTCATCATGTTTAATTGGTGGAAAATCTTCAGAGAAAAACACAGGAAGACACGAGAAGTAGACTTTATACTGTCTTTGAGTTTAATAGTTATAGAGGGTGGACTGAAGGAGGTTTGGTGCAAAGTGACCAATTTTGGAGCTTGCACATGACCAGCTAAATGCTGGTCAGATAAATAAGGTCTCATTTCATCTAGAACTGCCCATGTGTAGCCTTATCCAAGCTTCACTAAGCTTACTGATTCACTTATTCACCAAACATGTATTGTCTACCTACTCTGTTATGTTAGATGGCAGGCCCATAGCCTATGAGATGTCACTCCTGCCCTCATGGACTTGCATTCCTGTGCTGGGGGGCAGATGGCCAATACACACATTACACTTCCTAATACTATGTCAGCTGGGCAGAGTGCTCTAAAGAGAAAATAAAGCAGGATAAGGGGATAGAAAGTGATGACAAATGTGAAGCCCTGGGGATCTTTGGAGGTGTGTGTGTGTGTGTGTGTGTGTGTGTGTGTGTGTGTAGAGAAGGTATATGATCTGATCCCCTTTTGGAAAGGATTATTCTGGGATCCTGTGGAGAATGGACTGTGTTGGGGTTGGAATAGGGGAGGGGGAGAATGGAGGTAGGGGGGCCCAGTTAGGCTTACTCTTCACTGAATTGGAATGCTGTATTCCACTAGGATATGTACATGCAGGACAAGATTATACCCAAAGTCTCAACCCCTGAGTTTTGTGGCTTTGTTTTATTTTGTTTTTGGTATGACTGTTAACTCCATTTTTTGGGATCATTAATCAGGCCCTTAAAATTCTTCACCGAGAGGCAGATATGCATCATCAAGTAATGAAAAAGCAGGAAGGTTTTCTGCCTTGACTTGTGAGTTGTAGGTATTTGATGAGAGTCTGAGTGTGGGGGAAATGGAGAAAGAGTCAGAAAATCCTTTGCTTCCAGCTGATGGAGCCAGTGTGATCATTCTGTTTGCTCCAAAAGGTCACCTCGAGGTAGAGAGGAGCACTCAGTGCTGGAATAATCGACGCTGCAACAAGTATGCTTCCCCCACAAAAGCAGCCTTCCTGCCTGGCTGGCAGCCTGGGGACAAGGCCTCAGCTGACTGGGGCCAGCTGACTGGGGCCAGAGTTAGTGTAACCAACTCCCTTACACTAATCCCCTGGTATCCTGTCTGGCTACCAGTGTGGAAACTGCTTTCACTTTTCAGGCAGCCCCAGCGGCTGCTGTCCTCTGCAACCCAATTCTTTCAAAAGCCCAGGGCCAAGTCCCACAGAGCAGGAGCCAGGAAATACTGGCCACCTAAGCTTTTGAGAAGCAAGCAGTCAAGGAATCTAACAATGTTGGCTTGTAGTGGCTCGCTTGGATCTGAGCCTCCTCAGAGAGATTCCTGTAAATGGCCTGAGTATATATTTGGCTTCTCTCTGCAATAACATTCTAGGACATTGCCTCTGTTCAGAGCTCTCCTACGCAGGCGGTAATTATGGGCGGGGAAAGCAGTCACTGCACATGCGCCTCTGTGAAGCTGCCTGTCCCTGGTGGAGTTTATTTAACGCCCACAGAAGAAGATACACTTTTTTTGGCATGAATATTAAACGGAGCCTTTAAGGAATTAACACAAAATATGACTCTGGACAAATGAGAGCAGTGGGATTAGAAAGTCCAAAGTGGTCATGCATGTAATTCTATTTACTGACCCTTGGAGGTGAAATTGAAGAAAGTTTCAGGTGCTATTTACCTTCCTGATGAATGAAATCTAAATCATAACGAAATGGAAAACATTAATTACTTCAAAAGTAAATTCTTTTTTTAGAAAGAAACTATTTATTGTATCTAGGGTCCCAGACAGATAAGTAATATAGTCAAAGGCAGTTTTTTTTTCCAAAATAAGAACATAATTTTAAAAATTGCTTTGAGAGAGGAATAGTCACAGTGGGAAAACTTTCAATTATATTATGTACCAGAAAACTCAATTCTTTTTCTCCCAGTTTGTTTTTCATAGTAAGTTCTTTAAGTTTGTTATTTGTGAACCATATTCTGTTTTAAAAGGTTCTGCTGATTTTGAATCTGTTTTCATGACTTAAAAAAAATAAATCCATACAAATTTAGATATTCATTATAACTAGATAAATCAATACACATCAGAAACAGAGGACTGTAACTTTCTTGTAGGCTTAAGCAGCAGAGAAAACAAGTCTAAAGGGGGTTGGGAGGGATGATATTCAAATGAACTCAGATATATTATTTTTATTTTTTAAAAATATATTTTTTATTGATTTCAGAGAGGGAGGGAGAAGGAGAGAGAAATAGAAACATCAATGATGAGAGAGAATCTGGGGGATCAAGCCCATACCCTGGGTATGTGCCCTGACCAGTAATCAAATCATGACCTCCTGATTCAGTAGACACTCACCCCTGAACCATTCTAGCTGGGCTAAATAAACTCAAATTGAAATGTGCTACCAGCAAAAGGGAAGAGAATATAAGTACAATGTATTAAATATTACCTATTATGAATTTAGCATCACAGGTGGAAGTGGACTGTTTAAATAGTTGATATTACAATAATGTTAGACTGATTTTGCAAAGTACACTACAATCAACCTCTTTTATTATTGCACAGCAACTGTAATGAAAAAAGAATTTGTGTTCTCTGAATACACACCATGTGCAGGAGGTATATAATTCAGAAGCATGTTACTAAGACATAAGGGAGCTCAGGTCTAAATATTTACCAATCATTTTCAGAGCAATTTGTCCACATTGCCCTTGAATTCTTCATGGATCTGATGCTAAATAATAGAACAGCAAGCCCTTGCTCTAGTGACTCAGTTTCCAGGACTATCCTGAATGTGGCAATGACATGTATTCCATGTTATTCAACAGCTTTTCATTTCTCAGCTGTTTACCAGCCTGTGAGGCCTTTGTGATGGCGTAAATGTATGACCCAGTATCAGGAAGGAGACACGAACCTACATTTATACCCAGGAGAGACATTGCTAACCATTCGTAGCAACCTTTCTTCTGGAGCCAGACACAGCTCAGAATCATTCTCAACACAGACTTTAGGCAGGCACCGCCAATAGTTCAAAGCAAGCATGTGCCTTGTTACCTCATTACTCTCCCTAATAAATAGGATATAGGTGTGTTCCCAAAGTTTCTACTGAAATCCTAATGAACAAGGTGAGCTTGCTATGAGCTGGTTCAGTGGTCGGCAAACTCATTAGTCAACAGAGCCAAATATAAACTGTACAACGATTGAAATTTATTTTGAAAGCCAAATTTTTTAAAAATATATTTTACTGATTTTTTTACAGAGAGGAAGGGAGAGAGAGAGAGCTAGAAACATCTATGAGAGAGAGAGATTGATCAGCAGACTCCTGCAAACCCCCTATTGGGGATGTGCCCAAAACCAAGATACATGCCCTTCACCAGAATCGAACCTGGGACCTTTCAATCCACAGGCTTATGCTCTATCCACTGAGCAAAACTGGTTTCGGTGAGAGCCAAATTTTTAAAACTTAAACTTTTTCTAACGTCACTTCTTCAAAATAGACTCACCAGGCTGTGGTATTTTTTGGAAGAGCCACACTCAAGGGGTCAAAGAGCTGCATGTGGCTCTCGAGCCACAGTTTGCCGACCACTGAGCTGCTTGTTTGTGTGTGGGTTGGGAGAGGGATGGGGACAGAGAGCAGTTCAGAGGAGCCTTATTTGATAAGGCCACAGTAGCTAAAGGCTCTCAATGACTAGGTTAAATCTTTTGGCTTTGAGAGTAGGTTTTAGATTTAAAAGTAAGTTTATTGTGAGGGCTCCATTCTTCACCGACATTTTAATCACATAATTGAATGTAGACAGAGAAGGCATGCTTCGAATAATATAAATAAGAATGATAGCAACACTAGCATTGTTTCTTGTTTAGAGAACATCTGCTTTGTGGAATGCATGCTTAATAATATCCATAAAAATGATAGCAAAAATAGTATTACTTCTTGTTTAAAGAACATCTGCTTTGATAACACTTTTATATATGCTATTTCTGCTCTATTCATTAATCCTGCAAAATGGTCTCAGAGAAGATGAGAAATTAAGCAAGATGAAGCAGGTAGAAAGCAGGGGAGATAGTATTCTATTTCAAACCGTGTTCTATTTCATCATGTTGCCTTTCACATTTGCAAATAACAATGATAGAAGGAGCAGCGAATAATTTAGACAACCACGACACAAAACGATATAGCAATTAAAATAATGGTTCTGAACCCATATTAAAGGGAACAACTATCAATTTAAAAATCATATGGCATAATATTCCTCTATGATGTTTTTCTGTCACTAAACCTAGATGTCACCCAAATACAAGGAGGACAATGGTGGCTTACATGTATTGTTACAGTGTTATTCAGAATACATCTATTTCTCTTTCTGATTTTTCATAGCTGGTATTTTGTATTTCTTTCTTTTTTCAGATCTTATTGATCAATTTTCTGAACTGAACACTTCTTGAGAAGCTCATGTAAGGTGCTAGCTTTAAATGATCATTCACGAAGTTATTTGCCATTTAGTACTTGACTTCAAAATACTGGCTCTGTGTTGGCCAATTTCAGGTAACTGTCAGGTGGCTGGTCTCAAAGAAGCCAGGGTTCATGTTCTGACCTGGGTCAATTTGTGGAGTCTTGGTCCTGTTGTCAAACTGTTCTCTGGTTTTTGTTTTTTTCTTCTGAAGCAGAAAAGTCTGGGTCAAACAAACTACCAGCTGTGTGAGGAGCCATGGCAGAAACCTGGTTAACTTGACTGCATTCATTCTAACCCGTGATATTTTAATATCCCTTACAGAGCAGTGCCCCATCCCCCTGCTGATTAGTCCATGCTCAGTCCCCCTCTAAATACAAAGAAGTCAAACTGCATTTTGAAATATTTATTATTAAAACCTCCACTTTCATGATTTTAAACCCAGAACTCCTTCTGTCCTCATTATTCATAGTTCAGAGTTAATTTGAAAGGGATGAAATGGAAATTCAAATATAAGTGCTACACATGTAGCTTATATTACATATATTATACTTAAGGATATGTAAAAATTGGCAACATTACCAAATGTATCTCCCTTAGTGCTCCCCACTCCCCAATGAAGGGGAAGATATTGCAGAGAAAATGCTTTTATTGTATTCAGAGGTATTTATTTTCCAATTATTTGAAAATGCTTTCAGTAGGTGTCCTAGTTTCAGAACCTACTTGACATACAGTTTTCCACATTACTGAGAAGTCACACCTGCAGCTTTATAAATTTTATGGGGTTTTCAAATGAGACTTGTGAAGTCTAGGCAATACCATTTGGCTAATCTTGATGAGCTACCCTGGGAAAATAGGGAAGAACAATAAAAACTGCTGCTCTGATGAGTAACAACATAAATATCAATAGGCATCACACATATGTTCATAATAGCTCATTTTCCTGCAGTTTTTATTAAAAATTTCACCTGTGGTAGGCTGCTAATTTAAATTCAGAGGTGTCATAAAGCCCTGTATTCTTCCTTTTGAAAACATTACAGTGAAAGAGAATAATATTGAACTATTTTTTAAAACAATATCCTGAAAATCATATTGCCCTGGGGGCTTACCCCTCTGAAGCACAGGGGTTAGTATATCAAGGTAAGGGCGATGCCTCTCAGCTTGGTCGGATTACATTTGTGCTGAGAAGGCAATTGGCTGAAGAGTCAGGTTTTGTAAACAGTGGATTTTTTAAAATTGCTTTACCATATCAAAGCCAGTCTTGGATATCACAGACTGACCATATAGTTTTCATTACATGTGAAGATCTTCTAACCAGAGTTTCTGATATGTGCTGAGAAGATATGTGATTTGCTACTATAGGAAAAGATGAAAATGTGATGTGGAGGGAGGAAAAGTACCAAATCTACAACTTCGAGCTGAAGACATTCGTTGAGAGGAGACATAGGTGGGAGAGGCAAGAAATAAGGAGTGTCAGGACAGAGAAATACAAGGCAGGTTAAAGGATACTTTGAGGAGCTGAGGACCTGGGCCGGGGACTCTCAGAGGAGACTGCCTGGCAAAGAGCTCCACGCAGTTATCTGGGGGTGGCCTCAGTGAGATCAACGTAGCAAGAGAGACATGGAGGTTTGGTCAGGGAGACAGTCTGCCATTTCATTTTCCCAGTCACCTTGGCTTCCAGGTGGAGTTATGTCAGCCGGATCACCATGAGTAATGAGTACACAAAGGGGGAGAGGAAGAACAGGCCAGCAGCTGGCTGACAGCAAAGGGCCTGCCACATGAGGCTGGCCTTGGGGAGGCGGGCTGCGCAGCAGCAGAGGCTGTGGAATGAAGCCTAGGCCAGGTTCATGGAGATATAGCAGAATGAGAGCGGTCTGTGATGCCAGCAAAACTCTCAGAGAGAGAGATAGGACCACAGGAAACACTGGCCTCTCACCTGAGCATCATATGCCAGCAGCATGCCCACTCTGGGTCCAGGGCACCTCAGCACTTGTTGGATAGAACTGACCCAACCCAGAGACCAATAAAGAACCATGCTGGGATTTGAGACTCTATCTCCTTTGTCATGTGGTTATAAACACCACACTTCTCTCCATGCAGTAGACTAGTGCAGAGAGAGGTGGGTGGAACCGGGCAAGATTTCAAGCATTGAATATTTAAGCCAATGAAATATTATTTGTTTAATACATCAAATCTTGGCTTAGGAGAAAGATTGAGATAGTCATGGAAATATAAAGAAATTACCTTTATTTTTTTGCATATCTGACTGGTTTAATAAACTTGGAAATTATATATATAGAGAGAGGCCCAGCAAATGGGATTTGTGCACTGGTGGGGGACATGGCTTATAGGGATCGGTCACTGTGGGAGCGCTACTCATCCAGGTCAGCCGAGTGGCTGCTGCAGAAGCAGCTGCTCATTTGGTCAGCTGAGCGGTGCTCTCACTGTGGGAGCTCACTGACCACCAGAGGCAGCTCCTGTGTTAAGCATCTTCCCCCTGGTGGTCAATGCGCATCATAGCGACTAATTGACCTATTGTTCTGGTCATTTCACCATTTGGTTGCTGGGCTTTTATTATATACTAGTAGCTCTGCACATGAATCCATGCGTGAGTAATTCGCTGTCACTTGCCTCAGCTGGCCATCCTGCCCACTGCCGCTGGTAGCTCTCCACTGCTCCTAGCTTGCTGTCCCACCCTTCTGTAGCTCTCCGCTGTTTGTAGATTGGTCATGACATTATGGTGTCCCAGCTAATTTGCATATTCCTTTATTATATTATATATATATATATACACACACACACACACACACATTAGAGGCTGGTGCAAAAAACCTGTGCAAGGGGCTTTGTCGGGAAGATCGTCTGGAAGGTCATCTGAACAGTTATTCTGTTGTTTGGTCTAATTAGCATATTAGCTCTTTATTATATAGGATAATTATATATGTGTGTGCATTAAATATATTATACATACACACACACAAATAGAGCTGACCAAAGGTGTGTTTTGTGTTTATTTTCTGTTTTATTTAGATTTGATTTGAGCCTCAGGATAAGATGAGAAGGAAGTGGGGTGCAAGCAAGCAGAGAGGAAGATATTTTAGCAGTAGGGATTCTTAACTGTGCAGTGTGTGAGACTTTGATGGTTTATGAATAAGTCTACATAGTTTGTTATCAGTAAATAGCTAAAATAAAATCACCTAGCTGAGTTCCAAATAACCTAGAGAATCATAAAAATAATAAAATGTTTTATGAGTCACAAATTTTCGGATAGTTTAACAATCGTTAAATTGAATAGAAATCCAAGGTGGTTTTTCCACTATTTTCTTGCAACAAGTGCTTGGGCTTCTTGAGTATGATGTACTGTCTGCCTCCATTGCCCTCGAAAGACATTGTCAATGCCCTGGATGTCTGAGGGCTGACATGGCATAATGGGCACCAGCGCCTAAGGCTGAGGGCTCTGAGAGCACCACCATGGGTGACCTTTTCAGTGCCCCTAATTGCCGATGATGCTGCCACGCTTCATCTCAACACCACCGCCAGCTCCACAGTCACCACGGGCACTGTTACTGTAGACCCCTGCTGGTCTCAAACGTGGTACAGACATTATGCAGAAACAGCTTCCTCAGCTTTCACTTGGTCTTAAGACTCAGCCATTCATGGAGTCTCAGCAAGGAGTGAAATCACAGCCAAGACCTCAGAATCACCTCTGTTTCAGACACTTGCCTACTGTTTGTCATCCAGGCTTATTCACTTTGACATTTTCTTAATGTTAGCTCTTTTCCCAGTTGGCTGGTTGGCAATCGATAGAAATCGATTTCTGGCCATCTCATCTCACCAGTCCTCCAGTTATGCTCAGACATACTTGAGTCTAGAGTAAAACCATGTAAATTCCAGCAGAAGCCTCTGTTAAAGATAAGTTGATATGTTAAAGAACTATTTTAAAAGGAGAATTCTTTAAGAAATTCTAAGAGTCCAGATGAGGAGGAGTTGCTAAAAGGTCCTAAATTCATGTAACGTGTCATCTGAAGTTTTTCTCTGTTGGTGGCTGGTTGTTAAACAGCATGTAAAAGTCAGCTGGCATTCTCTCTGATGTTCCTGTTGAGTGGCTATGAAATCATAGGTGACAGACTGTTGGCCACCTTTAAGGAGACACGCACTGGTGTTTTGACAGCAAATACTAGTTGACCTCAGAACTTAGAAGTGGCTCACATAAATGGAGTCATAACATTAGAATGGATTTTTTAAAGCTTACAGTAAGTTGGTTACACTAACCTTGTTCCTCAGACACATTTTTATAAGGAAATTAACTCCAGCTCATGGAAATAACTCTATTACCTTTTTTTGGTGAGCCTGACTCATACCAATTGCATTTGCATGGGAATCTCAGACCTTTAAAGAAAATCCCATCATCATTTTTTTTTCCCAACCTGCTGTCTGTAGCAAATAGGTCTTCTATTGAAATGCCATGTTGACTGAGATAAATGGTAGAGTTAAGTAAATTGAATTTCATAAGAAAATTGCCAGTAAGCTGCAATATGAAGTTACAGCAATTGTCCCTTCATTGTCTTTGATAGAAATATTAATATTTTTATATTAATGAATTTATTACCTACATTTAGAATAGATAGATTATATGCCTTTAAAACTAACCATATATCAATGGATTTCCTCAACATTTTTATTAAATAAAATTAAATGGATAAAATGAATGAAAGAGGGCTGGCTCCTTTATTTAACACAGAATTTCTTATAAGGTTTAATGAAAAAAAAAACAGAATAGTTCTCTTTTTTCTTTTTTTTTTTTTTTGCTTAGCCACTGCATATTGCACGCAATAAAAATTGTACACACAGAATTTGACAGTTAGTCACTAGTAACAGAATGTCTTTAAAACGCCTAAAAGGAATGGATAAACTATGTTACTTATTCGTGTTCATAGGAAACTAAGGGGAATGTTGCCTCACATTTCCGATAACGTAATTCTTGTGGTTTCCGTGCTGCCTCTCTGTACTGCAGGACCCCAAGGGCGCTGGACGTCTTTGGGAAATGGGGCCAAGAGAGGCCTAGAATTACACAGTCCATCACCGGGCACTCTGGGTTCCCATTGCCTCTGACTGCATTTTTCACATGAAATGAAATCATTAGGAGTCTGACATTGCCTGCATTGCTCTGTGAGTGGAAGACTTTCCTCCAGTTTCCACGTTGGCTCTCAGGCAGGGCCCAAGCATTGTTTTCCTGAAAGAAGAATCATCTAGTCGGAGTGGTGAGGGACAGGGGGCAACACCATTTTATTGAGTCTGCTGCCCCATTCATATTTGTGTGTGTCCCATACACATAATCTCCTGAAGCAGAGAATAACAAACCAAAAGTAGCTTAATCCTTAAAGTAATTTTATTTCTTAATGCTATTTTGTAATTTACATCATTCATCCATACCATATGTTTTTGGTTACTTTGTTGAATTATTTCTTTATCTCATCAATCAACATTGCTGCATTCATTTTCAAAATAGACATAACAATTTGAACATTTTACTTAAAAAGAAATTGGTCATGACAAAAGGCATTCACTTTCTCCCCAGAGCTAATCTTCCTTTAGTAGTCAAAACAGCGAGAGGCTTCATCTTTGCAGAAAAATGCCAAATGTTTCTGATGTGGGCTTTATATTCTGTTCTAGATATTACCAAAGTTTTTTTTCTGGTACGTTTTACTAACTACGGAATTTATTTTCTTCTTTCTTTTGCTCCCTCCCTGCCTCCCTTCCTCCTTTGTCCTTATTCCATAATAAACTTGAAATACGTAAACATGATTATGAAAAATACTCAAGAAGTCATTCCCCATTCCCTCTTCCCCATTAAAAATTTATTTAAAAATACCTCCAAAATGTGCCATTCATCCCCCAAAATTAATCTCTTATGATGTAATATTACATAAAACTTAGTTGAGATTTCAACTTGGGGTGACAGTATATAGATACTACTAATGGGGTAATTACACTAGCTTCTAAGTGGGAATGTAAAATTCTTTTTCCCCAGCAGCCCTATATTACAAGTGAAACTCTCCAGTGGTCTATAGGATTCTGTAAATTAGACTTTTGGGTGTTCTTCCAGTTCCTTGGCCTCCACTGTCACATATTTGCAGACTGAACAAAACACAAAACAAATGGTGTTCAATGTTTTGAAACTGCATCTGGATTCATGAATAGTTCTTTCCAAAGTTTCCTCGCAAACATTTCTCCTGACCAAACATGTTGGAGCCCTTTCAGAGGGAGAAGAGGATTCCTGAGCCATGTCATCACGAAGTTGATGCAGCCTCGGGCTCCTCCTTGGGAGTTAGGGCACCGGTGCTGCTTCTGCTGTAGCTGTAGCACCTGGAGCCTCTGGCCTTTAGATGCTTTAGCTCTCCAGTGTTATGATCAGCAATGAGGACCATTGAATTTCCATCTCCTGGGCTGCTAATGTTATGATTTGGTAATCAGTTCAGTTAAGGAAAAAATAAAAACAAAAACAAAAATGGACCTCAAATATTAGCAAAGAGGCGGCATAAAAATAAAGTCCATCTTCTGTGAAACTAGTTCTGAGAAATATTTCTGTTTCCGAATTTAATTCCAGAGTAAGCTCAAACCTCCCTCCTTAAGACGAGGAGAGCCTCAGCATGAACACACACACACACACACCTCATGGACCTGGCTCTCTGAAATCCCAGGAAATGGTACATTAATTGCCCCTCTCAACTAGTGGGAGTGGGAATGTGGGGTCACTCCAAAATGAACATGCATGGGTACACTTTGCCAGGAGTAATTCAGATTTTGATTAAAGGAACCAAAAGAAAAAGACAGCAGGCAGATACAAAGGGTTTTACAAAACTCGAATTTGTGATCTTATTAATTTCCTGGGACCACTGAAACAAAGTACCAGTGACTGGGTGGCTGAAGACCACAGTGATTTACTGCCTCACAGTTCTGGAAGCCAAAAGTTTGAGATCAAAGCAGGGTTTGTTTTTTTCTGGGGACTCTGAGGGAGAATCTGTTGTGTCCTCTCTCCTAGCCTCTAGTGATGTCTGGCAACCCATGGTGTTCCTTGGCTTATAGATGCATCTCTCCAATAGAGATTCCAATGTGGAAGGCTTCTACTCTGTAAACTCACTTTTTGAAAGGACATCAGTCATATTTGATTTAGAGCCCACGTTACTCCAGTGTGACCTCATCTTAACTTGGTTAAACTTGCACTGACCTTATTTCTAAGTAAAGTTGTATTCATAGGTTCTGGGTAGATGTGATTTGGGGAGGACCCATGGCAGAGACTGTTCTGTGTTGGAAAACACAAGAGCCACTGTTAAGGTCCCCATCAGCAGGACATACCTTTGCTTAGGGGTTCATGCTAATGGTAGAGTGTGCTACCCCCGGCGTTGTCACCTGCTGCGGCTAAGCTAATCTATGTTTTATTTTAAAAATATATACTATACATAATCTTAAATGATTGCTTTCTCTTCAATTGATATTGATTGTTACCTCCCCTTCCCCAAGGATTGGCTTGTCCTCTTTCTGAAAACAATTATTATGAGAATCAAGCATTTTCTCTTTTAGAAGTTTAATTGAGGAAGAAAGCCCAGATATCTATAACTTCCAACCCCCCTTTTTTTTTTGCAACTAACTCTGGCGATGTCTACATTTTCCCAGTAGTTTGAATTGGATAGAATAGATATTTTCTCTTTTCTTATAAATTACAATTGATCATTGATCTGTGCTTCAAGCCTGGACTTTGAACAAAAGCAGAAACTGGATGAGAACACTACCCTTCCTCTATTGAATATACCACTATAACTATTTCTTTTGCCTCTGGTTTCTTATGAGTCAATATTTTGCTAATAACAGTACTGTCCTACTTACTTCCAATGAGAAAAATTCTTGTCATTGTACTAAGATGTATCCAAAAATGATCTCCTGCTATCTGTCTTTAATAGATTCAATAAAATTAATTTAATGGACGGTAGTTCTTGGTCAGCATTCCCCATTATCAGAACGCTAATGTCTTATGAGATGGTATTTGATGCTCTATGATAAAAAGGTGTCCTTGGTCAAACTAGTTTTGGAAATACTGGGTTTTAAACACATTCTAGAGACTCATAATGCCCATTAGCAAACCAGAGACCCACAAAGCGGTCACAATAAAGAAAATCTAGAAATATAAATTTCTCTACCCAGTACTTCCTTTAAAAAGAAAACTTCTAAATCCTTTTCTAAAATGCAAACAATTTGAAAAACACGGTTGTGTCTTTTAGATGGAGAGAGAAACAGATATTTATGGGACAGCAGTTGCTTGTATGAGCTCACTGGAAAAATTAGATGATTGATAGCTGCTCTTTCATTTCGTTGTTTGCTTCACTATTTCATCTGAGTACAGCTGCTCAAAAGGCATCAGGATGTCATGACAGACAGAAACATTTTTCTTACTGTAGAAATAGAGTTCATTTCTTTATTTAAAAAAAACTAGACTTTATTTTTAGAGTAGTTTTAGGTTCACAGAAAAGTAGAGTGAAAGATACAGAAATTTCCCACAGAGTTTCTGCCTCCACATTAACTCAGCCTCCTTCACTATCAAATCTGCACCAGAGTAACATGTTTGTACAATCTGTGAGCCGACATCAATATAGCATTATCACCCAGAGTCCCTAGTTTACATTAAGGTTCTATCTGGGTGATGCATGTTCTATGGATTTAGACAAATGTAAAATGACATGTTTCTACCATTATAGTATCATAAAGAATCCTTTCACTGCACTTCCCCACCCCAAATCCTCAGTGCTCAGCTTTTTTCATACCTCCCTTTCCACAGTTGTTGATTCTTTTGTCTCCATAGTTTTTGTCTTTTCCCGAGTGTCATGTATTTGGAATCATATAGTTTGCATTGTTTTCAGATTGTAATCCTTTCATTTAGTAATCTACATTTAAGATTCCTCCCTGAGATCTCATAGGAGATTTGAGAAACATTTTTAAGTTTCTTGAGTCTAAGTTTACTAGCTGTAAATGAGGCTAATTCTATTTACGTTGCTGAAATGTTGTAGGGATCCAATGAAATGATGTATTCAAAGAGCTTGGCAAAATGCCTAGAACATTTTACACACTTAAAACATGCGTGGTTACTGACTGCTCCTTGCTAAGATAAAGGGAGCTCCCTCCAGGTGGGCAGATTGGAGTCCACAGGGAAAAGGGCAGGGTCAGTGCATGGCTATGGCCCACTGAGATAGCTTGATTCATACTAGTTTACATGTCTACTTCATTCACTCATTCAAGAAGTGTGTATTGAACCACAGACTGCTCTAGGTGCTTATGACACATCAATGAACAAAGCAGACAAAGATCCCTGACCAAAGAGTTTCTATGTTAGCAGAGAAAGATACACAATAAAGAATTGGCTAAAGAAAGGAAGTAATCATCTCATATGTTAGGATGGTAATAACTACTACAAATAACAGAAAAGTGGAGTAGTGTGATGGGACCAAGTGTGCAGGGGGAAGGACAGCTTGTATTTTAATAATGTGGTCAGGATAATGTCTACATGTGTCCCTGGAGGAGGTGAGGGGAGTTAAGGGGAGAGCTTGAAGGAAGAGCACTGGAAGGCAGAAGACAGATTTGGAAAGAGTCCAAGGCAAGAGGACACCTCATTCTGCATAGGCCATTGGAAGGACTTGAGCTTTATGCTGAAGGAAATGGGGAGGAAACACTAATGGTTCTGACACAGTTCAACCCATAAGATTCTTCATATTAAGAAGGAACTTGATATCATTCACATTCTAAGACATATTCTCTAGATATTGAGAATTGAAGATAAAAAGGCAAGGGTGGAAGGAGGAAAAATTTAGAAAGTTATTACACTAATTCAAGCATGACACGGTGAAGGCTGGTGCTAGAGCAACAGCATATGAGAAAGAGAGTGTCAGGATTCTCTATTTATTTTTAAGACAGCACCAATAGGATTTCCTGAAAGATTTCTGAAATATTGGATGTGGTGGTGAGAGACAAAGTGGACCCAGGAATTACTCCAGATTTTTTAACCTGAGCTAAAGGATGGAGTTGAACTAATGGATTAGCTAAGATAGAAGTTGAGCAAAGGATGGAGTTGAACTCAAAAATGAAGTTGCCACTAACCATAATGGGATTTCATATTAATGATGATTGCCATTAACATAATATTAGCATACTTACTCGATTTTATGGTAGACTTGGCCATGGTCCAAAAAGGAAGTAGTTTTAAAGTATAGCAGAGTTGATGCAGAATTTAGTAGTTGGAGGGGGTAAATCTTCATGTCACTATTCTTACTGTTACCCAGCCGTCATTTGTTACCCAGGTGCCTGGGGTTCAGTAGTGATTACCAGAACATTCTTTCAGGGAAAATTCTTGGGCATGGAGTTATTAGTTTGAGAAAAACTGAACTTCTAGTGAGTTTCAATTGAATACTTAGCACTAAAACTGCAGGAGCTCACTGCATGTTGTAGCTATTAGAAAAATAAAAGTATGAGAAATGGTAATACCAATTCTTAAATTTATAATGCCATATTATTACTTTAAGGGGTAAAGGTATATTTATTTCTGTCTGGATAAAAAGGCAGTAGTTTAGAAGTGGGCATAATTATAAAAGTGTTTTAGAAAAAAAAAAGTGTTTTAGGTAAGGACAAAGCAATGTAATTTCCAAACACTATTAAAGCATTCCCTGAGTTGTTATTCCTTAAGCCACCAAGGAGATGATAATGCATTTTACCAGCAGTGCAAAATCTGGTACATTATGGTCTTTGGCTTTTGTTTCTGTTTAAGATGTACTTATAATTGTTTTTCTCCCTTAGACCATATAAATTCCTTTCAACAAAGAGTTTTCACAGGGATTTTTCATGAATTTTCTGCATAGCTTGCCAAGTCTCTCACCAGTTGTTTTTTTTTAAAATATCTTTTTCTTAAGAAGATATATACAAAAATATTTTGGTGGGCAACAAAGATGTATTCTTATGTAAAATATCTATAATCATTCAGTAAATTATGAGTTATTTATTCAATCCATACACACATTGATCACTTAACATAAAATAGACATTGTGCCTGGCTCTGAGGATATCCCCAAATAGGTATAAAAAATAAAATTTTAATAAAAACAGTTTGAAAAATCCAGTAATATAAGAATGATAAGATGGTTACACAAAATGAGGCATGAGCAATTACCTCTTGAGGGATGGGAAAAGTCATAACTGAGCTAGGTCTTCAATGAAGAATAAGGACTTTCCATACATTTAGTAGGGGAGAGGGCATATGAAACAAGCTCCTGCAAAGATATGGTTTATTTGAAGAATTGAACATGTAGTATATAATTAAGAGAGCTTATGAAAAGTTCCTGAAAATATGAAGTTTTATGGGTTGAACTGTGTCCCCTAAAAAATGTATATGTTAAAATCCTAACTCTAGCACCTCAGCATGTGTCCTTGATCACAAATAGGGTCATTGCAGATGTGAACGGTTAAGATGAAGTCATTAGAGTGAACCCTAATACCATATGACTGGTGTTCTTATAATAATGGGGATTTAGGACATAAAGACATACACACAGGGAGATGGGCCATGGGTTGCTATATACCATAGATAGATGCTTATAAACAATAGGGATTTATTTCTCACAGTTCTGGAGGCTGGAAAGTCCAAGACAAAGGAGCCAGTAGATTTGATATCTAAAGAGGGCCAGATGCCTGGTTCACAGGTAGCCAGCTGCTGTGTTCTCACATGGAGAAAGGGGAAGCTTTCTGTGGTCTCTTTTATAAGGGCACTAATCCCATTCACGAGGGCTCCACCCTCATGATCTGATCACAATGAATATTAGGTATCAACATATGAATTTGGGGGGCAACCCAAACATTCAATCTATGGTACCACATGAAGATTGGTGCTTGCTGCCACAAGCCAGGGAATTACCAGAAGCTAGGAGAGGCCCTTCCTAGCTTCTGGATGGAACAGGTCCTTCACTAGCATGATCAGAGGGAGCATGTTTCTACTGACACATTGATTTTTGGCTTCCAGATCTGTGAAACAATAAATTTCTGTTGTTTGAAGCCACCTAATTTGTGGTACATTGTTTCAGCAGCCCCAATAAATTAATTTAAAAAGATTTAAGCATGTTGATTTTATCATTTGGCCCATATCCTATAAAAGTCCTTTCTGAGAATGAGAAAGAAGATATTTTTTTTCCTTTTGGAGAAGAAATGTCTAAATTTATAAAACTTTTCCCAAATGAACTAATGGAATTTAAATATTTTTGCGTCAGACCATAATGCACTTTCTTTCTTAATTCTCCCAAATTGACTTACATATTTATTCACATATAGGAGTGCCATTCCCCCATTTCTCCTAAATTTTTGCAAAAACCCATACTTTTCTTTTGTAGAAAGGAATGGAATAGGAAATCAACATATTTCTCCTAAAGATGTTGAAGGAGAAGAGGTCCTCTCTGATACAAAGTCACTAAACCAACCCAAAGGAGTGGATATCAGTCCTAATTATTTTGTGAAGAGAAAACTCTCCAAAAGACCACTCTCTGTCAGTCTGCCAATAGTCACATGAAAAGGTACAAAGACCAAAATGAGGCAAAAGCAAGGAGCTGCTTTCACTTAGATAAGGTAGGACTCCCTCACACAAGCTATCCAGATCTGTCATCAAAATGAGTTATAACTAATTATCCATTCTTCCAATAAGATACATGATTAGAGGACCATTATTACTTTTTTTAGCCTTAACTTACGAGTCAGTGTAATTTATTACATTTTTTATCTTCTCCTCCCTACACCAATGATTTTGTTTACATCAACCGGTAAACACATAGTCATTTTTCCTTCTTAAAGCCTGACTCTCTTGACCTGCTGGGTGGCTCAATTGGTTGGAGCTCAAAAACGTTTGGTATACCAAAAAGATTTCGCGTTTGATTCCTGGTCAGGACACGTAGCTGGGCTGCAGGTTCAATCCCAGGTCGGGTCATGTGTGGAAGGCAATGAGTGGATGTCACACATTGATGTTTCTCTCTCGTGCTTTCTTTCTCTTCCTTTCTCTCTCTAGAATCGATGAAAATATCCTTGGGTAAGTAAGTTCGTTTGTTTCTTTGTTCTAAAAAAGCCTTCCTCTTTCAATAATAAGTATATTAACTAGTGGAGTGATAGGATGAATTCTAATAGAAAATTTAGTAGAAGTGATTTTGAGACATTACGGTCAGGGAGAAATTCAAGGTAGAATAGACTACACATGTAGGCTTTTGCTATTAAAAAATAGATGGCAAGTGGAAGATCCTGCCTTGAATCTCTGCCCTACTATCACCCCATCATGTCACTGAAAATGCCTTTAAAATTACCTCCATGTTGCCATATAAAATAATTATCCTTTTAAAAATTTATTTATTTATTTATTCAGTTCTTTGATTAATCTCTTCCCATCCACCTCCAGCTTCCCTCTGAGATTCATCAGTCTGTTCCATGCTTCTATATCTCTGGATCTATTTTGTTCATCAGTTTATTTTGTTCTTTAGATTCCACATATGAGTGAGATCATGTGATGCTTTTCTATCTCTGACGGGCTTATTTTGCTTAGCATAACACTCTCCAGATCCTTGCTGTCACAAGGGTTAAGAAACTGCTGCATAGTACTCCATTGTATAAATTTACCACCACTTTTTTTATCCACTCAGCTACTGATGAGTACTTGGGTTGGTGCCATATCTTAGCTATTATAAATTGCACTGCTATGAACAGTGTATTTTACCTCAAAAAGGGTCTTAAAAAAGAGAAAACCAAGGCATACAGATGCATGGTAAGTCACATAGCTAAGGGTGGGCAAAAACATCAAAACAAAGAAAGCATCTTCTAAGAGAGAACAGCAGCACATGTTCTGAAAAGCAATTAGGAGATGGCCTGGTTAAGGTGGAAAAGGTGGGAATAGAGCTGTAGGCAGAGGAAACAGGAGGTGCAAAGGCAGAGAAAGCATGACATGACTAGTAAATAGAGAGGTGGGTATATGTGTGGTGTGGAGACATGGCATGTTAGGCAGTAAGAAGGGAAATTGGAGGGATGACGAGGGGCCAGGTTATGAGGGCTTGATACCATACTCAGGAATTAGGATGTTTGCTAGAAGGCACTGCCAAGCTATTAAAGAATTTAAAGCTGGAAAATAACATGATTATATTTTTGTGATTTAGAAGGTCACTTTTTTAGCAGTTGTGAAGCTGGTGCAGACAGGAGGAGGGAGAGAGGCAGGTCAGGAGTCTGAGAAGTAATCCAACAAGGACTTGAATAAGGGCAGAGCTCAAAAGTCTCAGATGAATAAGTACTTCCAGAGGCCTCTCTCTGGTCCATAGGGATACCAGCACTTGACACCGTAGTTTAGCCAAAATCTTGAAGTGTTCGATTTTTACATTCAAATATGAAGAACATTGTTTTAGACAAGACCTAAAGATCCTGCTTCCATATCTGGAGTTCATGATCTCCAAATGAAGGATATAGATGTGCTTATCATCCATCTCCCAAATTACCTAAGTGACAGGTGTCATCTGAGATAAGCTCACTTCCACTGAGACTAACCAGGATAATTATGAACTCACTCCATTGCATATACCTAAGGTATAAATGGAAATTAACAAGCTTTCTGACTCTCAACTGTTTAAACAAATATTTCAAGTTCTATTGAGTCTTGTGGTTATGAAGGATGGGCTTCTTGCATTCTGATTTTGAAAATATAAAGTGTTATTCTAAAAATGTTTATTCTGAAATCTGTCAGACACCAATTTAAAACTGTATTGACCCTGGCATTGAGCCTAATAAGCCTGACTTCAATGATACAGAAGTGAGAAAAGGACGTATACCAAGGGGCCTCAAAAGCCAGATGGATGATTTTATGCCTATTAACTGACTATTTGTGGTGTTTCAAAAATAGCAGTTACACCCAGAAGAGGATAAAATTTTACTGGCAGTTAACCTATAATCATTTAGGAAAACTATAACAAGTGGAGAAAAACATTACACTAGTGGATTGACGCAGCATCGTCCCCTAACTTATACTTGATCCAATCAGTCATCCATCTGTGTGAGTTAATAAAGGGCCTAGTCTTTATTTTACAGCTTAGGTAGTAATAAGTACTTTGTAGAAAGCTGACAATAGGACAATGACCAACTCTTAGAGTACAAGTGTCTAATAAGCAGTCTAGTCCTCACTTAAGGGCCCAGCATCCCTAAGGGTTGTCCAGTTGACCTCATTTTTGTCACCCCTACATTACTTCATCATGTCATTGGGATTCATGTGGAACTTGTCCAGAACTCAAAATATTTTAAAGAATTCAGATCTTATATCATGGCACATGTATACAATGAAATATTACTCAGCCATGAGAAAGAAGGAAATCTTATCTTTTACAGCAGCATGGATGGATCTTTCAGGTATTGTGTTAAGTGATGTAAGTCAGAGAAAGACAAACAGTAGATATAAAACAGTGTATTATGTCAAACAGTGTATGATATCACATACATTTGGGATCTACTAAAAAAGCCAAACTCATGAAATCAGAGATTGCCATAGGAGCTATCAGGGGCTAAGGAGTGATAAAAATGAGAAGATATTGGTTAAAGGGTATAGACTTCCAGATATAAATACAGCCTTGTGATTATAGTTAAGAATACTATATTCTATACTTGAAAGTTGCCAGCAGAGTAAATCTTAAAATGTTCTCACTACAAAAAAAGAAGTGGTAATCCAAACCCAAATAAACAGAAGGAATTAAACCTTATACCATTGAGTTCCCACATGCCCCCTCATCCTATTCATCTCCTACCCCCTCATCTCATTCATCTCCCACTCTCCTTCAAGTAACTACTGCTTACTTGGAAAAACGTTTTCTACTCATCCATGTCACTGTCCTGTTATAGTCACCAGAACAGTGAGCTTCTTAGACCTCTATGGGGAGCATAAATGATTCATCCCTGCATGCTCCTGGAAGCCACACTTCCCACAGGCATAGACTGTCTGCTTTGATTGTTGCTTAGAGTTACTTGAAACTAAATGAAACATTCTTCCAATATTTGGATACCGTGGATAAGTTCTCTTGTTCCTTTCCTCCTTAAGCAAAAGGATCCCAGGGGTTCAGTCATATTCTGTGTGATATGATTCACAGATCTCTGCCATCTGCCTTTGGGCATATCTTTGTTTGCCAACTGAACACAACTGCAATGGATAGAATAAAGGAAACATGAGCCATCTACATTACAGTCACTTTTTCATCTTAGCTCTAAGCATGTCTATTTCTTCTTAGTCAATCCTCAATTGAAACAGTGACTGTCCAATTGCTCAGTACAGCTAAGAGTACTAGTAAGTGCTAATTACCAGTTTGTTCAGTTTGTGACTAAACTTTAAAAGTTGACTCTCTATTTTCCTCAACTGCTCTCATGCTGAGTCATAGCATAAACTTCATTTGAGAACAGTGTTATTTCTCAAGTAGTTGTTTCCAAGCACAGGTCTGACTGTTCTCAGAAATTCATAACAAAAGCTTGAAGATCCTTGCAAATAGATATTTTTTAACACATATTCAATGTAAGGCAACTAATAAGTTATCTAAATATCAAGAGATGTCATTGAAGTAATCATTTACCATCAAAGTGTCACTTGCTGAGGGCCAACATGTTTATGAGGACTTTGGGTATAAGAATAAGAAAAAATTAGAAATATCATGTAAAAAGAAAATTAAGACTAAAAGCTTTAAAAAGTCACCTCCTTCTCACTTCCCTAGGTGGCACTAATTTAGATATCCTTCATGTACCTGACAATATTTATTCAGTACAATAGGTAATTGTATGGAATTGATGCATACAATCAATTTTATTGACATGACAAAGTAAATGTTTAATCAATATTTGATGAATTGAATTGTAATAACCAGAGAAACCACTTACAGCTACATTTATAAATCATCTTTAGAGTGAGTTCATATAAACCATGGAGATATGGGAAAAATGCTTGTTGAAAATATGGGCCTTGAGTGTGTGGCTTTATAAACAAATCTGACTATTGTGCATGTATATTACTCTTCTTTTCTAAACTTTAATTCTTTTTTCTATAAAATGAGGCTAATAAACCTCCATTAAATTGTTGTGAGAAGTAAATGACTGAAATAATTTAGCAAAACACTTAGCTAAATGTTTGGCAATAGAAAATCTTCAACTATAGCAAATATTATGTGCAATAATAAATTTGCAAATAGCCAATCTGGCCATTTCTATCTTGCCTGGAGTTCTAAAGAAACTAAAATATTTTCACTGGAAATTTCCTATGCTTACATTAGAAGATAATAAAAATGGTAATAATAGCAGTTACTACTGTGGTATTATTGGTTATACAGTGCTAGACAGGATTCTAAGAATTTTATATTTGCTAATCTGATCAACATAAGAGAAGGAATTTATTATCCTTACCCCACTTGACTACCTCAATAAATGCATAATCTAGTAAGAAACAAATAACATTTAAGATTTAGTTTACCTCCTTATGTAGAACATCTTAACGTTGTCTATTTAGAAATGTAGCAATTATGTACTTAGTAAGTTTTTAGTAATCTCTTTAGTAATTTATTTAGTAACTATTTCATAAGTTAGCTTGTTCATGCATCTTTTTTTCCCAAACAGTAAACAATTTCAATGTGCTTCAGGCTCTTCATCACGGGCACAAATCCCCTTTACAGTTCAGAGATGTTGAGGACTGAATAAGACAGCTTGTGAAGCACAACACCCAGATATAATGGCCAGTGTACTTATTTTCTATGTGAAATGTAGACTTCCACAGGCATTGAAAAAAGAAAATCATCTTAAATATATCCCTCTTCTAAATTAGTTATTTCTGAGTGATCGTAATGTCTTCTTGTATTCTAAAACCTATAACCCTGAACTACAGATGAGTTCATCAAGGTGCTGGTAAGCCTCACCATCATCATTTACCTCTACGTGGTATCCCTCTGGTTAGCTCTGCTTGGGTCCTTCTGTTCTGGACCTTGTCTCATAAGTACAGTTGAAACTAAGAGGTTTTCAGGGGAAGCACAGAAACACCGTGAGCCAAGAAGCTCAATCAATCAAATAATGCTTTGATGGGGTAACATAACCCTCAGTTTGAATCCTCAGTGCACAGTCTAGTCAGGCCATGCATCTTTTTAAAAAGATTTTATTAAAGGTCTTTATAAAGCAACATTCAGCTTCCCAGGAGAACCTGTTTTGCTGTGCTACTGGCAGGGACATGGCAGACATCTTTGGGTTCCACAATGCTCACATGTGGAAGGGGCCTCTTAGGGCCCACCTTACCAGTTGAGTCCTAAGGAAGCATGATTTTCACTTTGAGGCCCAGTACACCCTGCAGGAGCAGCACATGGCACCTGGCAGTGTCAAAGTAGTAGTTAACAGGGTCCCCCTGGGGGATCATCAGACCATCGACAAACTCCATGGATTTAGCCTTCTGTCCTCAGAGTTTCCCAGACGCCATCTCATCGCAGCCTTTGGCCCCCACTTTCCATGATGTCACTTATATGGAACCTCTCAGATTTTATTTCCGATGCCATTTATTGGCATATTTTCTTGTTTCATGTGATTTACATTTTATGACAGTCCAGCTTACTAGTTAGATTTTAGGCCTTAAAGGGCAGGGACCTTATCTTATGCCAGCTTATGTTCCTGATGCCTACTAAAATCGTCTTAAAGAGAATCTGTCATGGTCCAGGGATGGGTTTCCTTTGCTTTAGGGATAAAAGCAGTGAGATGGCTCACATTGGCTTGTAAGAGCCAATTATTCAATTTTCAAGAATTTTACAAACCAGTGGGTATTAGGTTGGTAGCTTGAAATAAGTCCTAGTGGGATTACTTGCACCACAAAATTGACAAACACTACAAGTCAGCCTCTTATCCCAGGAGCCAGTTGCTGACCATTTATCTGTACATCACTGGTTTGGAGATTCAGAGTATAACAGATTAAACTCAGACCAGTTCTCATTTATGTCAACACATTTGGAACAAACACCTGCTTATAAAATGAAAATCTTTAATTTCAATAAGAACTTATTTCAAATATTTCTACTTATTTTCCTATATTAAAAGAATGTATCTTTAATGAAATAATTATTTTAAAGCAAATAGAGTATGCTCCTTTCTGACAACCTAGAATCTATACTCAGCGGAATTGTATTGAAAAAGCAAAGACAAACAGAGGCTTTTTAGATGTACAAAATCTGAAAGACATTCTCACCAGGAAAATGACACTACAAAAAAGAATTCCTGATCAGCAACTCTGCAATACCATAAATATGAAAAGAAATCTTTCAGCCGTGGCCGGTGTATCTGAGTTGGTTGGGCATCGTCCCTGTACTGAGGGTTGCTGGTTCAATTCCTGATCAGGGCACATGCCCGGGTTGAGGGCTCAGTTCCCAGTAGGTGGTATGCAGGAGGCAGCTGATTTTTTTTTCTTTCTCACAGAGGTGTTTCTCTCCTTTACCCTCTTTCTAAAAATCAATAAAGAATTTTTTTTAATCTTAATAAACTTTAATAAAAGAAAGGAAACTTTCAGATGGAGGAAAAGTAATACTAGAGGAAATGTGAGTCTTCACAAAAGAATGACTAGCACAGGGAAAAACAACTATATTGCATATAACTTTTTTTCTCTCCCATAATTTCAAACTATTTCAAATATAATTGTTTAAAGAAAAGTAATCATGCATTTGTGGAGTTTATAATATCCATAACAGTAAAATATATGACAAAAATAGCAAAAAAGCCAAAAGGAAAGGAATGGAAGTATACTCTTGTAAGAGTCTTATACTATGAAGTGGTATTATATTACTTCAAGGAAGACATCAATAAGATGTATACCACCAATTGGCAAACTACAGCTCACAGATCAATCTGGCTTTACAGCTTGTTTTTCATGGTCTATAAGCTAGAAAGGATTTTATATTTTTAAAAATTAAAGAAAAATGGATATGTAACAAAGATCATTTGTGGCTACAAATCTAACACATTTATTAGTTGGTCCTTCATAGGAAAAGATAGCAAACATCTGATGTATGTTAGAAATTCTAATGTAACCACAAAGGTAACAATTCAAATAATTATAACTAATAAACCAACAAAGGAGAGACAGTATAATCATAAAAAATAACTCAATAAAAAGTCCTTAAAAAAAGAAGAGAAAGGGGAAAAAAAACAATGCAAGTAAATGATCTAAACACCATAAAGGACAGAGATGATCAAGTAAGTAAAAAAACGTGAGATCCAAATATATACAGTCTATAAAAGAAGTGAACTTTAAATATAAAAGTACAGAAATTCAAGATTGCTCTCAACAATGAGTGGGTCAGAATAAAAATACAAAAAGGTTAACAGGATGGGATGAAATAATATATATCATGCTAGCATTGTTAAAGGAATACTGGAGTAACTGAAAATCAGACAAGGTAGATTTCCAACTAAATTTCCAGGAAAAAAGCAAGGAACCCTGCATACTGATAAAAAGGCCACCTCTTTAGGAGGATATGATAATGCTACATGTATAATAATAAAAGCATAATATGCTAATTAAACCAGACATCCTTCTGGCTGAAGCCGGGGCTATGAGGGAAGCCTGGGTCCCAGGTGCCAGAGGGAGGCCGGTGCCGGCAGCCAGCAGTGTAAAAAGGCCTACTCTTGTTGTGAATTTCGTGCATCAGGCCTCTAGTACTTATATAACTAACGACAAAGCTTCAAAAGCAAAAGCTAACAGAACTTTCAGGAGTAATAGAAAAAATCCTCAAAGATAACTTATGATGTTAGCACTCTTCTCTCAACAATTGATAGAACAAGTAAATGGCAAATCATTAATAACATAGAAGACTTCAACAAAAGGTTTTACCAATTGAACCTAATTGTATTTATAAAACACTCCATCCAATGACAGAAAAATCCTTTTTTTTTCAAATACATGTGGACATTTTCCAACAACTAGTATGAATTGAAAAATTATTATGTACTAGAAACTTTTCTAAGTTGACTTTTTAAACCCTCATTGCAGTCCTGTGAAGGTGGTACATCCATTGTTCCCATTAATAGACAAATAAATGTGTTCAAAGTCACCAACTCTAAGGCAAAGACTTCATAAATGAAGACTGGCCTCAGCATCTCCAGTGAAATGAAGTCTGCACAGTCCTTCAATCATACCCCCTTGGTTGGGTCAGTTTCTTCTTCCTAAGGGCCTCTTTCCCCTTATTTCTCTAGAAAGCTGTGTTTTATGCTTTTTAACCTTTTAATATTGCCTCTCTTCCTAAAAGGAAGCCCCTTTTCACTATTGAAGCTGAAAAACATGAAGCCAGCTTGTGGTTGTAGAAGTTTTCTCAGTAAGGGGTGTGCAGGAAGCAGCTGATCGATGTTTCTCTCTCATCAATGTTTCTAACTCTATATCCCTCCCCATCTTCTCTGTAAAATATCAATAAAATATATTTTAAAAATTCTGATAAAATTGTTAAAAAAAAAAAAGAAGCAGTTCTTAAATTGTAATGGAAGCATTCATCCCATGCCCATGGTGTGGTTGCTCTCCCAATCTGATGCACCAGAGGACCCTGTAGACCCTGAAGGTGCACCTGGGACAGGACCACATCATTATAGGTTCTAAGCAGTGGATTTTAGATCTACCTTGTCAAGGTTTATCAACAAATGTAGATTCCATAGGAATATAGTTTCAAGGAAATTGAAGGCTATTCCTAGGTTCAGAATTTGTTGTTTCCCTAAGCTCTGATAGCTGAATAATAAATGGAGACCAAACCAAAGTCCTAGTTTGTTACAGGAAAAAAAAATTGAAGAAAAAACCTGTTTGAATCAAATTTAAAATGAAACCTAAGTGAACTCTCTCTTAGGATCCTTCCAGTAACAGCCCAAGCAGTACAACCCCTGAGATGTGTCAGGCAGAGTTGGCTACGATCATATGGATAGTTTTCCATTTGCTGCAAGAGCAATTTTATGGCTATGTTGTTTTATTCCTGCTGTTTCACATTAACTAGAAAGCTGGCCTTTACACATTGAGCAAGATGAGGCTACCTAATATCTCCTACGCTAGTAGCAATTCATTCTTTGGTGAGTCAAGGTTAACCAAAGAAATGCTTTATGCAAATAGGACATGTGAAAACCCTGGACACATTCATTTTCATTTTAAGGGCTCATTGAAAACATTTTCTAACCTATGTTTTTATAATAACACTAGAGGCCCAATGCATGAATTTCATGCAAGAGTAGGCCTTCCTTCCTGTGGCTGCTGGCATCAACTTCCCTCTGGCACCCAGGACCCAGGCTTTGCTCAAAGCCCCGGCTTTGTCAAGGAGATCATTTGGTCTAATCATCATATAACGCTTTTATTATTCTAGATTTTTAAAGAATGAAGTCAATTTTTTTGCTGAAAAGGATATTAAATATTTAATTTTTCTTACTATTCACTTAAATTTTTTATATTTCATTTTATAACTTTAAATCATACTTTTTGGCTGTTTAGTTTAAGTATAATTATTTTGCTTACAAGCATGTTAGCTTCCTGGAGTCATTAAAAATAAATGCAATCAGTTGTTGATAATTTGGAGAAAAGAAAATCCTTGTGCACTGTTAGTGAGAATGCAGATTGGTGCTGCCACTATGGAAAATAGTATGGAGGGTTCTCAAAAAATTAAAAATTGTACTGCCTTATGACCCAGCAATTTGCTTTCTAGGTATATATCTGAAGAAACCCAAAACACTAATTAAAAAGAATACATGTACCCCTATTTTCATTGCAGCATTATTTACAATAGCTGACATATGGAGGCAACCCAAGTGCCCATCAATAGATGAGTGGATAAAAACGTAGTGGTGCATAAATACAATGGAACATTACTTGGCCATAAAAATGAATGAAATATTACCATTTGTAACAACATGGATGGACCTAGAGGGTATTAGGCTAAGGAATATAAGTCAGACAGAGAAAGACAAATACCATAAAATGTCACATATGTATGTGGAATCTAAAATAAATGAACAAACAAAACAGAAACAGACTCACAGATACAGAGAACAGACCAATGGTTGCCAGAATGGAGGCAGGCTGGGGCCTGAGTGAAAAAGGTGAAGTACAAATTGGTAGTTATAGAATAGTCATGAGGCTGTAAAGTATAGCATAGAGACTACAATTGATATATTGCAATAACTCTATATGGTGCCAGGTAGGTACTTGAAATATTGGCAGGGGGGGGATCACTAAAGTTTCTGATTATCTAGCCTGAAACTAATATAAAATAATATTGAATATAAACTATAGCTAAAAAATAAAATAAAATAAAATAAATTCTATTAACTATTAGTGTACAGGAGGTGTGCAGAGATAATGTTACTGTACAAAATATAGAACATTTAATAACTGTAAAATTAAGTTATACATACTTAATATTATCTTTGGATAAAGTAAAAATAAATAATTCGAAAACTACTGTTAAAAAATCTACCCTGGGGATTCTGAGAGTGAGATGCCAAATCTATAATTAAAAATATTAATGTCTGTATATGAAGTTATGGAAATTGCAAAATCAATGCATCTTTTGATATGCTTTGGGGCATGTTTGGCCTTTGTTTTCTTTAATATTTCCAGTGTTAATCATTTGAAAAAGAGTCTTCTGTAAGTATAAATAAAGATCAAAAGTCATCACTAAATTATGTAGTTCTAGAAATTCATTCACTGTCAGCAAAGTTATTGCCTGCACTCATTCATTCTGCTTGATTCACTCTCATGAGAAAGTGACATGTTGTTCATGCCAAATAGCTAATAAAATTCCTGGGGCATTCTATACATATACATTTTCAAAAGTAACTTTAGTGCATGATTATGAGTGAACTTCTTTCTTTCAGAAAGACATAAAATATTGATGATATAAGTGAATTTTTATTTTTCTACAAATTGTGTAATTCATGCTTTATAATTTTGTAAAAAAATACTTGTTAATTCACTTAAGTTTATTGCTGTTTAGAAGTTTGTAAAACCAATTTGTCTTGCCAGAGAGAAACTATTACAGTATGCAATCCTATTTCCTAGTCTCACTAGCAAGTAATTGTGTATTTAGTTGCGTGCTGGGTTGAAGTAAATGTTCTTTATAGTTTGGAATAAATGAATTTGGCATTTGAGGCTCCTAAGAAATAGACTTTATCAGAAAGGTTCTGTAACAAAAGTCTTTTGTTGGCTAAAAATTAAGTACATTGGCATTCTTGGATAGGCTCAGAGACCCTTAGAAATGCAAACACACAGTATTGTGGGCAAGACAGAAGGGTCCTCAGGACCACACACACAGACACACATTAGTGCACTCAGTATACATGGCTTCCTGTATTAATACTGGCAAAAGCAAGCAATCCTGACTTGTTAGTAGGGGAACAGTCACATAGTCCAACCTCTGCTGTGTTGCCGCCTTCCTTTCCCTTTTACTGCTCCCTCTGAATCCTTGAAAGTTGGACCTGAAGGACAGTGATGTAGTTGATTAGCACCAGGATGACGATAGTTTGCCTGTACATGACATGGCCCAATGGCTACTTCTGTTTATATTACAAAGTGGCTCGCAAATAAGGTTCTGTATTGGAATCACCTGGTGGGCTTTTAAACATTCCAAAGCCCAGGTTGACCTTTCACTAATTAAACCAGGATTTCTAGGGATAGCATCCAGACATCAATATCAAAAACTAATAATAAGACAAGGGAACACACATGAAATCAAGCTCAAGAACCAGTAAATTGCCTGATTGTTTCAAATTAGCCATGTGGCTTCTGCAAGTGGCACTGTGCTATATCCCAAAACTAAGCTTCAGTATCTTATTAATTATCATGAAAATAACAGTAGATCCTTCATCATAACACAGTTCTTTTATAAAAACCTCTTCTTAAACCATAAAATTTGTGATTCTTCTAACACTGAACATGTCGGCCATGCTTTTTAAAAAATAAATTTTCTACTATGGGAGTAGCTAACTCAGCTTGGTCTCTTGAATCAGGCAAAAGTCATGTGACTTAGAACATGTACCTAATTAGGAGAAAATAGACATGTATTCTCAGCCTGAGTCTGCCATTGGCTTACTGGTAAACCAGGCAATTCACCTAAGCTCCCTGGGTCCTTAGTTTTCTCATCTGTTCAGAGGGTTGTGTCAGAAGAGTGCTTCCCAAACTATAGTTGACTGAGTATTTACCAATTTCATTATTTTTGCCAGAGCTACATTCCACTTGTAGTGTCATTTACTTAAAAAGTTTCTTTACATTGATTCACTCAGTTTAGGACTAGTTAGAGTAAATTTTAATTGCTTTTATAAATGTATAACCAGTATAACATCACATAAGTAAATGGTAACAATAAAATATTTTAAAAAGTGATGCCAATAAATTCTAATTAGATTATCTTATCTGACAAAGGCTCTGAGCTTAACACCCGATTTCTCTTTATGAAAAAATACAAATTACAAATTTTGGAGAGCTGTTAAGGACAGGCTAGCTCAAATAAACTTGCTCTTCTATGTTATGGGAAGGATTAAAAGATTTGCAAAGGGAATCATTTTTTTCACTATGTGATTCAAGTAAGTTTAAAATAGTACTTCAGGTTTCATGCTTTGGGAAACATTGCACTGGATAATTATTATGGATTTCTCCAACACTAATGTTCTTCCATCACTCTGTGGTTCAGGATTAGCAAAAGAAATAAAGGCAAACAAAATATTCTCAGAGGCCAGGAAGGCTCTTCCCCAACCATTCTTACCACCACCACCTGCTACTTCTGATTCAAGCAAAAGCAACACATTTACTAATCTGAAAGGAGAAAGATTCCATAGTTAAACAGAAAATATCTTAAGTTTCACAGTGCAGAGGAAATATTCTGAGAAGCTCAGTGCCACAGTGAGAGGTAGTAAATAGCATATGGAATTAGACCATCTATATGAAGGTCTTCAGCCAATACATTGTCCATTAGCCTGGTTGAACTTAAACATATTTTGTGGCCTTTAAAGTCTCTCTTTAGAGAAGTGATTTTTTTTATTTCACACTCAGCTGATCTCTCAAGGATAAGACACTGAAATCATTTACACAAATAATGGGCAGAAGTTGTCATCTAGCAATACTCTCAAAGATCAAAAGTGTAATTCACTGGCTATTAAACCTGCCCAATTTCTTCTCCCCCAAATCTTAACCATTAGAGAGGTCAAATATTCTCAAGGCTGTGTGTGCCGTCTCAGTTAAACCCCCATTCATGTTTTTCTTTTCTTTTTTTAATTTTTTTATTTTAAATCTTCATTGTTGAAAATATTACATATGTCCCATTTTCCTCCCCTAGAACCCCTACTAACCTGTCCCCACCCTTCTTTTCCCCACCCCCTACCCCCAGCCCTGGCCCCAGGCCTTCACCACACTATTGTCAATGGATTATGCACATATGCATATAAATTCTTTGATTAATTTCTTCCTATCCACCCATCCACACCCGCCTTCGTTCTGAGCTTTGACTGTCTGCCCCATGCTTCTAGGTCTCTGCCTTTATCTTATTCATCAGTTTATTTTGTTCATTAGATTCCGTGTATGAGTGAGATCATCTGATACTTGCATTCATGTTTTTCTATAGCACTCTGGAAACTGCAGATCATTTGGTATATCTACAAGGAGCAGCAAGCTGCATTTCTTTATCAGGCAACATCTTAAAGAAATCTCATTATCTGCCTTATTTAAACTACAAAATGTACATTAAATTTTAAACTGACTTTAAAACCTATAAATAAAGCAGAGGGAATATCTGTCAGGGAAAGCAATGCCACCTCTATTAAATGACAATAAACATTGCAATTGTTCAGTTCTCTCATCTGAGGTTCTAATCTAGATATTGTTCAGGAAGAAAAAAATAAAATGATTTACTTTGAAAATCTTGTAAGCACATCTGCTGATTTCCATATATATAGTATCTAAATTGCTTAGCATTTCCTGTATATCAAAGTGCTCCAGAGGGCAGAGGTTTTAAGATTTCCTGTTTTAACGTAAAGTCCATTTGTACTACTAGAGTGTCTTTCTTATAGTTTAACATAACAAACTCTCAATAGTTTGTTTTCTAAAATGCTGAGTATGATCTAAATTTCAAATAAAATAAGACACTGAATAAAAGGGGGTATATAATGAATTGATGAAAAAGAGCTGAGAAAATTAACAAACAGAAGGAAACTAAAGAAGAAAATATGTCACCCATTGGAAAAAAAAACATTAGAGAAACATTTTATTTTTATTCTTATATATGTCCATTTAAAAAAGGGGTTAGTGGCTTTTGTTTGAATCACCATTTTAACTAAGTTGAAGTACAGGCAAAATCTTGTCACCATTCCACATGGCTGATAGAGTGAGTGGTGATGGTGAAAGAGCCTCGTCACAGAGACCAAACTATCTCTGTACATGGCCAGTGTTGCTTTTTTCCAGCGGTGTGCCACGCCAGCATGGCCAACGGTGAACCTCAGATGGAAGGTGAAGGATTGAGAAAAGACAGACAAGAGAATGAAAGCTGGGTCTTGGTGGGACGCTGCTTCTCTGATGGACGAGCCTCTCTGATGGAGAGCTAGTGACAGCGCCACGGACTACAAGCCCTGTATTTTATAGCCAGATGCCACCAGGCATAGTAAGATGTTTACAACATTCTCGTGGGTTTCGATCCTACTCAGTTACATGCATCTGAACAACCTTTGTTTACTTGCAGCCTATATCACTTAGGCACCTGGGGCCACGTGTTCGGACAACAGGCTCAAGCTTACAACTACAGTTGTTGGCTATCATTGTGCTGGGAGGCTCTGCCTCCAAGCTGGGGCTTGCACGTGGCCACAAGAGGACTGTGCTCTCTCATTAGTCCGAGGCTTGAACCTGTCCAAACACTGGAGCCGCTCTCCACACAGCTGTTGTGACAATCAAATGACATGATGTGCATGAAGCATTTTGAAACTCTAAATTATGGCTCAAATATATGGTATATTTTTTTTCTTTTATTATCACTCATAAAATGATGGGTTTGGTCCCATCAACCAGGCATGGATAGTACTCCTTTGGTCATTGAGAGGTAGGCACTTTGGGCCCACAGACATAAACTCAGACCTTAGTTTTTGCTTAGACTACAGACCAGCTTTTAAATTACCTAGATATCTGCCTTAGATTGTCTAGGAAATTGAAGAACTCCGACTCTACTCATGGCATTCCATAGATTACCAAAAGAGTTAGGAGGCCAGATGCTTAGAAACCACTGGAATAGGCCACAAAAGGACCTCTAGGACCACAGAACATATTATACAGCTGTAATAGCTTATTTTTACTAAATAAAAATAAAAAAATACTGTTCAAATTTACTAATTTATTAAAAAAAAACCACACCAGTAAGCATCCTTCACATATTACTGGTGTAATTTAAAAAGAATTTTTAATGAGCAATGCATTATCTTTTAGCACATGTAGTCTGTATAATTTCCAATTAGAATTGAATTTATAATATTTATGGATGTTTGTAGAATTTAAACCAATTAGCATAATCACTCAAGTTGCAGATCAAATCAGAAATGGTACTAACAAACTTTTTGAGTCTTGAAAAAGTATTCTTTCATTCCTAATTAAATATATATAAATAAATAAATAAATAAATAAATGTGACTTTCTATATCAGAAAGTGAGATGTTAGACAATCCAGAAAATAATTGAAAAATAAGGATAAAATGCATTTTAAATTTTTCTTAGAAATATTGAGAATATGACAAAAGAGAGAATTACCAGGGGGAAGAAAGAAAGAAAAAGGAGTGGAAAAAATAGAATGCAGAGAGAGAAAGATTCGCACAAGCTTTATCCCCCAAGAGTATTCCAAATGAGGCTATGAATTGATATAATATTTGTTTTTACAGCTTATGGGAGAATAGGACAAAAAAAAAAAGTAGAGAGGGAAAAAGAAGATCATTCCTATAGTAAGCTAGGATCTTAAAATGTTATTTCTCTGGATTAAGTTGAACCCCAAAATGAAACAGATCAAAGGAATCATAGCCAAGACCTAATTATCTCAAGCCTTCAACTTGGTTTATAGAGGACCCAATCTCCAGACAAAAAACATTTTCTGGAGAAAAATGATGTCATTTTAAACCTCAAATTATTTCTATAAATTATATTTCAGATATTTTCTCCAGGATAACAAGAATAAGATGCAAGAGGAAATTCCATGAGTGAGAATCAATGGAAAAAAATTGACAACAAAAAAGAGGTTGGTAGTCTTGAGGAATTGGAATGATCAGATTCAGACTGCAAAGTAATTATGCTGATTATGAACAAGAAAATAATACCCAAGCTTCATGAAATCTGCTGAGAAAAAAGTGCTCAAGAGGGATACAATAGATTAGAAAAAGAATGAAGTGAAACTGTTAGGAAAAAAAAATCATGGGGTGAATGTTGAAGTTCAACGTTTGCTTAAGATACAGTAATAGGGACCGGAGTTGCCCTCTCATCTGAAACAAAAGAAAATACAAAACCTATGAAAATTCAATGGGCAGATTTAAGAGCAGGCTAGAAAAGAGAGTTAGTGAGCTGGAAAGTCAGTGTAAGTGACCTCTCTAAAGTTCAGTAAGGAAAAATGAAAAGACTTGATACAAAAAAAGATGGTAAGACATATATGTGAGAGAATTATATGTTTAATTGAAATCCCAGGAGAGAAGAGGAACAGAGAGGAGAGAATAAATGACTGCGAATTTTTAAAATCAAGCTTTGCATTTTGGGATCATTGTAAATGTACCTACAATTATAAGCCATAATACAGAGAGATCCCGTGTATGCTTTACCCACTTTCCCCAAATGGTGAATCTTGCAAGACCTTAGCACATATCAGAACCTAAAAATTGACATTGATATAATCAAGTTCCATCATTCAAGGATTTCTCTTGTTGTCCTCTTATAACAACATCCACCTTCCTCACCCCCCACTTTTCAGACCCAGACTACTAATTTATGTGCCATTTCTATACATTTTTCATCTGAAGAATGTTACAGAAGTTGAATAACGCAGTGTGTGACCTTCTGCTAGTAAACAGCACAGTCCTCCATCCTCATCTACAATGCACCAGTAATGGATGGGGTCCTTGTCCACATGGGCTCAGGCTATTTATACCTGCTCAATGACTCAAATGCCTACTCTTCTATTTAATCTCTTTTTGGATCTCAGTCAAGTCGAGTCAGTTAATCGACTCTTTCCATACAATTAGTGCAAGTCCTCTGAAATGAGATGTTTAATGTAAATGAGATGTTTAATGTCACAGTCTCCCCGCTTAGAGGCAAGAAGGTTACAAGGAAACAGGAAGTGATATGAGGGAGCCGTGGTTAATTGTTCTCCAAGTGGGTCTGGCTAAGTGCTAGCCTTTCCTGTGATGCAAGCTTCATATATATAACGCTACACACCAAGTTTTTGCAAGGAGGCTGTGGCCTAGGGCACACTGGGCTTATGAGCTAGAGGAGGCAGGGTGCAGTGGCTTCTGTGGAGAGGAGTGGTCAAAAAGTTCCCTGCAGGTAGGTACCAGCTGAGTCTGGCCCATTCACGGTCACCCTAAGGCTGTATGGCGTCTTTGCTTCTTTGTCTTGTGTAAGGTCCTTTACATTACCAGCCTTTGGGAGGGAGGCCTTCTTTCCAGGAGTCAAATCTAAGAAGTCTTCTTAAGCTTACCTATATTAAGGCTTTTGAGAATCGTGTAATTTGTGTGTATCAGTGGTTCATTCCTTTTCATTGCCGAGCACTATTCAATTGTGCAGGAATTTACCCTAACATTTGAAATGGACATAATTGGGTACGAGGCATGAAAGTGAGCATAAAGGACCTATTAGCTATAGTATAAATACCCTGTCCTGATCAGAACCATAGTGGTAAGGGGTTCTGGCTAAGAAACCTGACAGACACGGATAATTGATGAATTTGGGAAGGTTCCTTGGTTGCCTTATTTATGAATTGGGGGATAGTAATAGAACCTGGTGTGATCATAACTAGCTAGTCAATATTAATAATAGAGAGCAAAGGAGAGGCCAGATATTATGAGCATGGTCATCTGGGCAGCTTCCCCTGAAAGCTGCAAGCTTCACGCTCCCCAGGGAACCTCTGGTTCAGTCCCTGCAGATCACTGGGGGAAAGAATCAGACAAACAGGGAAATGGATGCATGTGCAGTGAAGTCGGGGTGATGTAGGGAAGGTTCTTACCTGTCAGTCTAACCAGAAAAAAAAAAACTTGGCTAGGGGTCCGAGCCACTGCAAGCCCACGAAATCTTGGAAGGTTAAAATCCCCAGACAAGGAATTATCTCTCTCTCTTGTTTTGCTCATGCTCCCTTGCACTCTCTTACTCCAGACCCCCACTCTTCCATGTGCTAGCCTTCCATGTGGCCTTCGCAGCCTTATGGCCTATAGCCATGAGGATCCCACACACAATGGACTCCAGCTGGGAACACAAACTAAGCTAGCCAGATGCTGAGCTGCACTGTGCTTTGATATGGAGTGGGAATTCTAGATAGAGGCTTTCCTACCAGACAAGATTGGACTTTTTTTTCATGGTGGGATGGAGGGAGATGGGACCTCGGAAATGCAGGGCTTTAATTCCTGCGTAATATCACTCATCCTCCAGTGAGAATTTCAGGAAATTCCTTTCTTCCAACATCGCAAGAATTCCGCTTCTGTTGGCAATAGGTTGGGAAGCAGAGGTCACCCCACTGATAACATTTCCTTAGAGACTTCAGATGAGGATTAAATAAAATCATTCATTTAAGGCTCTGATCAATGATAGGGCTTCCCAAGCCATCAGTGGCTGCTGCCATGGTTATTCTTGGGAGCTGACTTTGTAACAGATAACTTGTTGAAAGCACTTTCAGCACTTGGAAACATCTGGTTCCTTATTTGATAGGAAAAGACTGAAAAGGAATATATGTTCTCCAACTCAGGTAAGTGGTAACAGGTAGAACTGAATGGAGGCCTTCAGTACAGGGCCCTGTGCGCTTATTATTAAACCACCCTGCATTCCCCTGGGAAGAAAGTAAGTGCCTGTGAGGGGAGGAGATAAAGGACATCCAGGCTGCAGGAGGCAGTATTCACTGATAAGCAGGAAAAAAGATGGGAGGACTTCCTGGAAGAGGCAGGGCCTTCAGAGCTAGGAAACATTAGAACTACAAAAAACAGAAGGTGGGCTTTCCAGGTGGTGCATTAGGAGTGAGGTAAACCTTTTGCATAAAGCTCAGAGCACCCTCCACAAACCCCGCAAGAGTACTACGTATCTGGTAAGTCACAGTATCCTCCCATTGAATGGGAGCCAGGCAGCCAAGTCTGGGAAATGAGCTTGCGAGGGTCTCTTACATAACTTACACCAAAGTATTTTGCCAGCACCATGCGTTCCTTTGGCAGAAAATTGCATTTTATACCACATGACATCACTGAAATTGGATTTTTCTGTGCAAGACTTTTCCTGCTGAAAAAAAAAAATTAAGAAAACCTTACAATGAGTTACAGACAAATATATAAGACTTGAGCTTGTGTTTATTGAAATCAGGGCGTTAATTTGAAAATTAACGCCTTTCCTGGCAAAGGCTTTTTTTCTTACCTAAATTGTCCTTGACACATCATAGCCTCAGCTTTGTACTTTTCCCATCAGTACAAAACTCATGCCTTTAGCTGTCATTCCTGCAGAAGTGCAAGGGCAATATTATGCCTTTTTTTTTTCAACTTATACCAACCCAGTATTTGAAGCTTCTTAAATGTTTTTTTCAAAAGCTCCTCGTTGATATAGCCTTTGTGTCTTTTATTATATCTGAGAAAGAAAACTCTGCATAAAAGAGGTCAGTTTTTTTTTTCTCCCTCCTGTGATGGAGCCTTGTTATTAAACAAAGTATTTATCTCTGGGCATGAACTAAGAAAAGGGCCTGTGTACTGTGAGTCATTATCAGAGTTTGAACTCTGAGTCACTGGAACATAACGGCAGGGAAATGGATTATCTAAAGAAAGTGTGAGAGTCTGTATGTGATTTTTAATATTCAAGTACATACGTATATGCAAGGCAATCAGATGAAGTCTTTGTTCCCACAGCAGACATAGCAGTCTCATTTCCTCTGCCCATCTGACACTCTGACAGCCAGCCCCAGTCTCCCCTCCACATGCCTGTGAGGAATTTCTTATATTCTCATGGCTCTTATAATAACCCTCCTGCTCTTTAAGGGCAGAGACAGCGGAAACGGACCTCAGTGCATCTTCATTTGAGGACTTCTAAATCCATAAGTAGTCCACTGTCAGGTCATACCTCTGAACTCTTGCCCCTGCTAGTTTTCAATACCACTATTTTTTAAAATATATCTTATTGAATTTTTACAGAGAGAAAGGGCGAGGAGACAGAGAATTAGAAACATCAATGAGAGAGAAACATCAATCAGCTGCCTCCTACACACCCCCTACTGGGTATGGGCCTGCAACCAAGGTGCATGCCCTTGACCAGGATCAAACCTGTGACCCTTCAGTCCGAAGGCCAATGCTCTAGCTACTGAGCCAAACCAGTTAGGGCTTCAGTACCACTCTTAATTACAATATCATTCTTGCTATGGAATTCTTGAATGCTTACTGGGGTCAGGTATTGCAGACATTAAATGTGATACATCGTTTCATCCCTGCCCTGATGCCTGCAGGTGCTGTTTCACAGGACAAGAGGACCAGGAGCTGGGAGGTGGAGAGTCTGGCTGGGCCCTCGGGTCTGACAGAGGACAAGCTTCCTTCCAGTAGCCACTTTGATAAATGTCCTCTTTAAAGTCAGATTCAGTTCACTGTCGTCTGGAAATCACACTGCAGATGGTCTTACTAATTACTCTATATGCTTATAAATGGGCTGCTTCTGGGAAATTTTAATATAAAATTTGTCTTTATAAAATAGAAGAAAAAAATCTTAGAAATAAATGATGCACTGCCACCTACTCACTATGTGATCCCAGGAGCCATTCAACCTCTCTGGGCATTGGATTTCTAGGATTTCTAATCAGATGGATTCTAATTACCTGCTTCCCACTCTAATCTCCTGGTTCCAAAGTCATAAAGGCAATGTTTTCTGCCTTCATCACTTTTAAGATGATCACTTTTATTATCAATACCACCTAAAATAACAATGCAATCTCCATCAACTGAAAGAAAAAGACGGCAGTGCAGGCCAGTCCTATCTGCCTCCAGCCTTCAGCCACCCCTGGCTACTTGCAGGCTCCTTGGCATGCCTGGTTCTCATTCCCTATGGGCCTATTCCCCAAATATTTCTGAGCCTGGAGACCCCCTGATTCTGCACTTGGCCAGTCCTTACTGGTGCTTCAGGTTAGCTTAACCAGCCTTCTTCTGTCTTCCCCTGCCCCCAATATCTATGAATTCCTCCTGTGGGTGCTCTGATGAATTATAGTTGAGTCTTAACCAGCCTAGAAGTTCTTGAGAACAGGACTTGGGTTTTGTTCCTCCTCTTGATAACTGCAATGCCCATCATGGACTTATAGTTGCTGTTGCACAAATGTATGAACAAATGGGTGCATGAGCCAGTAGTGTGCTACCACACTCCTGACCACTCTGTGGACAGAGCTGTCATTCTTGGACAGCCCCTCACATTACTAGTCATTGTTGAAAATTTTCCATAAAATATTTCCTTAACAACAATAACAACAAAAAACTATGCCCAAAGGCTGCTCCTACTAGCACAAGGGTTGGTTTCCCGGACACAATTTTCACTCCTGCCTTTTCTTGCTATCTAACATACTATATTTAGTTCGGAGGGGTGAGGAATTTTCCAGAATCTAGATAGAGCTCTATTGCTCAAGTCTGTAAAAACATCTCTAACTTCAGGAATTGGAAAGTACCAACCTAGAAACAAAAAGTATTCATTATAAAGTCATAGGCATGTTGGTTTTTACAACAACTACTCACTGCCATATAGACAGCAGGTCTGGCCAGTGGCAGAGGAGGAATTCTGGTTACACAGGAGATGACTAATGTTTTGGAAACTCCTTTATTGTCCTCTGAAATTCACTCATTCATTTACTCACTCATTCACTTCTATAATGTCATAAGAGTGACTCTGAGCAGGCACCAGTTTAGAAATTCAAATATAGGAGATAACAATAGAAGAAAACTTCTGTCTTCCTGCACTTATATTCTGATGAGGAAAACACAGGAAGTAAATGAAATAAATGAGCAACACCTGTAGTATATTGGGTAGATAAAATGGGTAAAGATAAAGTGAAAATGGTGGCCATAGAAGGCCTTAGTAATAAGTGAACATTTCAGGAGAACCTGAAGTTGCTGAGGGAAAGAAACTGAGGTTGTCTGGGAAGCAGAAGGAGAGCAGGTGCAAAAGCCCTGGGACAGCATGCCGAGACTGTTCAAGGAATAGCAGGGAGCCCAGAGGGGCTGGAAAGAAATGAGGGAAAGTTAGATGAGCAGGAAAGGAGGCAGGAGGTAGGAAAAGGGAGGCCATATTCTGCAGGTCTTAAGGCCAAGGCAAGCACTTCGGCTTTTTAAAACTCTTCTATGTGAATTAAGGAGCTATTATAAAGTTTTTGAGCAATTGAGAGTTGATTTGCATTTTAATAGTTTTTTTTCTTTTTACTGACTTGGATATTAACAATAAACTACAGTCTGCAAAGTCAGAGGAGTAAAACAGATTAGATGGCTTCTGAAATAATCTAATGAGAAGCAGTGGCTTGGAGCGCTTGGTAACAGTGGAAGTGTTGGAATGTGGTTAGATGCTGCATATGTTTTAAAGGTAGAAAGGATGAAATTCGTTGATAATTTGAATATGGGGTATAAAACAATAAAGTCAGAGATTATTCTAAAATGTTAGGCCTGAACAAGCTGAGCTGCCATTAACTGAGTTGCAAAAACTTTCCAGGAGTGGCAGGCTGGGGAGGAAAGTGACGGGCATGGACCAGAAATCAGAAAGCAGGACGTGGACACAAGTCCGAGAAGCATCTTGCACAGCCAGGTGAGCAATTGGACATGCAAGTCTGGAACATACAGTATTTTCCTGCCTGATCTGCAAGCCTTTCTGACTCAGGTAGCTCCTAGGGGACTTGCCAATAGGTGAGTCTCAGCAGCCAGTCAGGAGGCAGACTGACACTTTCCTGATGAATTTTCATTGCAAGTAGTGACACCCAATTCAACTCCATACACTTGGCCTTTATTAAAGACTAAAGAAAACTTCAATAAGGTTACCTTAAAATATTTGTAAAAGCAGCACATGGATAGTATAGAGGAAGGGAACAATAATAGCCTGAACATGATCAAGTGTGCCGGCCACCGTCTCTGGGGGATGTAGCAATTGACAGGGACCTGTTGGGAGAAGCACTCACTTTATCTCAGAAAACAGCATGGCGGGGTCCAGTGGGAACAGTAGGTATGACGGGTTGGCCAGGTGGCCCTGTTCTTAGTTTGTAATTTGAAGAAACTTTGAAATGTAGCTGTTTTTTCAGCCTTGTTTTGTTTGCTTCCTGCTTTGAAGATTATACTCAAGACTGAATAGATCAAGTCAATCCTTAATTTCATTGATAAGTTATGAACGTATACAACACATTTGCCATTATCTTAATGCTAGGTGGCTGGCCCTACTAGAACAGAGGCAGTTAATGAGATAATATCATGAAGGAGCAGGAGGAAGCCTGTGTAGTGAACAAGTATCATCAGCTACAATACAAGCCCATGTCCTTGCTTTAAGTCTAGTTCAAGACAAGAATGAAGTACCAACTTATGTATGGTGAATAGTTTCCCTTCTTAAGATGAACAAGAGAGACATAATCCTGACATATCATGAGTGAGGCTATGTGGTAGCTCATCATTTGTAGACATTTTTGAGATGTTGGTGATGAGTTAGCATCATCCCATCGTTTAAAGCCAGGAGATTCTATTTTTATAATTGGAAATTGTTTTTAGAAGATGTATTAGATTTCTACTATTGCGATAGCAAATTAACACAAACTTCATCCCTTAAAACTATACATCTTTATGATCCTACAGTTCTGTTGTTGGGCAGTCTGAATTGACTCTCATCGGGATAAATAAAGGCATCAGCATGGCTGTGCTTATTTAAAGAGGCTCCAAGGAAGAATCTATTTCCTTGGTTGTATTGGTTGAATTGTGCCCCCACCTGACCCATCAAAAAATGACATAGTGGAGTCCTAATTACCAATACCTAGGATGTGACTTTATTTGGGAATAGAATCTTTGCAAATCATGATCAAGTTAAGAAGTCATTGAATGGCCCTAACCCAATTTAACTGTGTCCTTATAAAAGGGGAAACTTGGACACACACACACACACACACACACACACACACACACACACACGGAAAATGCCATGTGAAGACTGATGAACACATATTTCCCCCTATTTTTTTCATAAGTAAAAGGAAAATTTTAAGCACAGAAAAGACCTGTATAAGTAAAGCAGTAGAAATGTACCTAATTAAAATTCTGTTGGAAAAATTTCATTTCATTGGTCTGGTGCAAAACAAAGTACTGGTATTAAAGGTAAGTGGAAATAATACATCTTCCTGGGTGACACTGCTGTGCCTTTTCTTCCTTTGAAATTAAGGTGATTATTTGTTTGGGAAGCTATTTGTCTCTGCAACTCAACAAAGGTCTGGATAGCCTTGGAAGCAGAACCATTTAATAACCTTTGTAAAGGTTTATTCATTGTATCTGAGACAGTTTTTCTCAACTACATTTTTTTCATGAATTATTTTGGTCTCTAAATATTTTGGGATGTCTCCAGTGAATAACTTCTTCTTAACTTCTCTGGTTATATCTGTGATCTGATGCAGCCCAAACAATCTCTTCCTCTTCCCCTCATTTCAATTCCCCCACCTCCTCCCACTCCTCACATACGCAATTTCCTACCACCCCTCCCCCCCCAGAAATCACTTCCCAGCACAGAGCTGATATTCTGTTTTTCTCTTTAGAGTGGTCTCTCTAGGTCCGAACTCCACGGACACCCATTTTGGTGAGGCTCTTCTTGAAAACATAATGTTGTCTGTCACTGCCTACATCCAATCTATCACCAAGTGGTTCTGCTTTACCATCTGAAGGTTTCTCTAACTCACTCCTATCCTGTGCCTCCTACCGCTCCCTTAATTCCTGAACAGTTATAATGGTTCCCTCATCTGCTTTCCCTTGTCCCTTTATGACCTTCTCAAATTTATCTCCACACAGATCACAGAGTTATTGTCTAATGCAGAAATCTGGCTGATAACATTCAGCTATTAATTCTCATTGGTCTACCTGTTGCTCACAGATTAATTATTTTACTGTTTGGAACCCTAACAGATTCTTTGAATGAATCTCCTGGCATAAGGAAAAATTAGAAATTGGGGCTGGTAGAGGAAAAACAAAATACCTAGTTACTGGAACTAGAAGTAAGTGATTTTAGCCCTGGCCAGGTGACTCAGTTGATTAGAAGATTGTCTCATACACCAAAAGGTTGTGGACTCAATTCCCAGCCAGGGCACATACCTAGGTTTTCGGGTTCGATCCCTGGTCGGAATGTATATGGGAGGCTACCAATCAATTCTCTCTCACCTTAGTGTTTCCCTCTCTATCTTCCCCTTCTTTTCTTTTTAAAATCAAATTTTAAAAAAGTCAGGGATGTCAAGTTTTTTTATAATTTTCCCTTACACAGAGCAGGATTAATCTCAATGCCAATATTAGGACTGAGCCAAGGGGTGGACGAAAAACTACTCCAAATATTTGAATTGGTGCCAAACTAATACACACACACACACACACACACACACACACACTACATGTTGACATTTCTCTAAGATGATAGACATTCTAATTTGTTTACCATATTTTCATTGTTTGGATCATGCTTTCCTTACTTTACTACGTTTTATAATAAATGTTCTTCAAATTTTCTATTTTATGTTGTGGAAACTGAGTTTGTGTGTAGTACTATTTTGGAAAGACTCCACATGATGAGAAAATTTAAGGTAAGTTGTATTCTTTGCTCTTCATTTCACAAATCTTTACAGGTATATTATTCTACAGGATTATGTCTTTGTAAAGTTGATTATCATCCAAAATATTATATTACATCACTAAAATTCTGTATCTAGTTAACTTCCCATGATTTATTTAGAACCTACCAGGCCTTTTGAGTTTTGTCATAATTGGTGGTTAAGAAATGAAGAAAGATGTCAAGGTCAATCAAACTATGAAGCCCAGGACCCTAGACCTATTTCCAATCTGGAAAACCATTATTATTATTTTTAATCCTCACCAGAGGAGGATTTTTTTCATTGAATTTTTAGAGAGGGATGGACGAAGGGAGGGAGTGGAAGAGAGAAAAAGAAAGAGAGAGAGAGAAATATCCCTGTGAGAGAAATACATCAATTGGTTGCCTACCTCACATGACCTAACCTGGGGACAGGGATCTAATTTGTAACCCAAGTATGACTGAGAATCAGTGTGAGGGCTGATGCTCTAACCACTGAAAAATACTGGCCAGAACTGGAAAACTATTGTTAATAACCCACATAGACAGCTACAAACAATAGAAAGTTATACAACACTAATACAACACTAATGCTTTCTTTGCATTCTCCTGGTCTGAGCACAATTGTTGAATTTCTTACTGAAGTGACAAAAACTCTCTGTCATTGTCTAAGACAAAGAGGTCACTATTTAATTACTATACATGCTCCCCTTTAAAATAATTTTTCTACTGCACTTTAGAAAAATAGATTATAACCTGAGTCATAGTTGTTTTATTCTAAAAGAAAAGAAGATGGAGAAAGATAAGGGTTTAATCACACAAATCTTATAATAAATGTTATTTATTATAGTTTGACTATAATAAAATTTTTATAATTATCCAACACATAATCTAAACTCCAAAATTAACAGCCTATTCAGTGGAAGAGCAAAAGAAGAAAATATGGTTTTATATGCAAATGATAGAAACTTTCAGACATAAAACATCACTGAAATGATCAGGCTACGCCTTTTTATAATTTAAGTTAAAAAAACATTTAAGAAAAAAAATTAAGCAACTTTATATCCTCACTTAATGTATCCTCTTGTCCCTTACAACAAGACCCCTCCTCTCCCACCCTCCAAAAAATGCTAAAGTTGAAGAGTTTTTTCTAAATAAACTAAAAAACTTACTCTGTTAGCAGTAGACAATGCTTTTTTAATTAAGAGAAGAGAGAGAGTGAAAAGAAATGGGAAACATGAAAAAAATAATATTTGCTTTCTTATGCTTGTGCTTTGCCAAAATTAAGTCTGCATCCCTGCTTTTCTTCACAATGTTAAATGTGCTGGGGCAGCCTGCCGTCTGCTGCTTGCCTCAGTTCCTCTAGACACATTTGCATGCCTCTGAGATAATGAACATCTTCTCCTTCCACCTAATTTCCTAGCAAAAAGGAATCTCTTTCTCACCATAAGTGGTTTCTTTCCCGCTTTTCCCAAATTGCATAGAATAAGGAAACTCATCTATGCTCTAGTGACTCAGCTTTTTCTTCTAAATATTCTTCCATATGAAAATTAGATGGTTTGCTTTTCTCTAAAAGGTTTTGTGAAAACATGGTTTGTGAAAAATTTGCCTTAATTTGGTAACATAGTGGTAAAATATATATATTTGTGTGTAACTGTCCTATGGAGGGAAATATAAAATGAAACAAAAGATATTACTAGCCTGGCTGATGTGGCTCAGTGATTGAACATCAACCTATGAACCAGGAGGTCACAGTTCAATTCCTGGCCAGGGTACCTGCCCAGATTGTAGGCTCTATTCTTAGGAGGAAACATGCAGGAGGCAGCCAATCAATGATTCTCATCATTCATGTTTCTCTCTCCCCTTTCCTTTCTTCTCTGAAATCAATAAAAATATATTTTAAAAATATTTTACTAAAAACCTTTGATAGAAAGTATATTTCTAGAACACCTAACACAGAACTTTGCTCAGAAGATAGTCCTGGAGCTCGGGGGGACTGAAATGTGGACAAGTTCAGTATGTGGCACTGGGGGCAGAGTGGTACTCAGGAATGCCAAGGCTACTGGGAACAGTCACGACTTCACTGGAAGCACTTGTGAATCCGAATAATAACAGCAATATATTATATTTAGTGTGAGGCTTTCCAATGTAAAGGAGATTTTCACCTGTATTTGATAGTAAGTTTCAGAACCAAACTACAAATATTATCAGCATATGAAGGGAGGAAATTTAGGTGCTGGTTCTGAGCATCACTGGATGCTGGAGAGACCACAGTGGTTCTGACATTCAGTGCTGGTCAGGCTGGGTACAAGGTTCTTCTATGCAGGATCCCCATGACCTGGGGGTCCTAGTGGGGGGAGGTTCTGGCATCACCTTTTCCTGCAACAAAGGCAAGGAGCTGGGTGCTGAGGTCCAGACCCACTTGAGGTCACAGAGGTGGTGAGTGTGCATTTCCATCCACTTTGGTTTTGTTCTCCAGTGACATAGAGGGTAAAGCTTGGGCAACAGGTCAGAGAAATCTGAATTGGAATCTTTGGGTCGCAATTTTAAAACCTCACGATTCTGAGCAAGTAATCTAAAACTCAAAATTTATGAGTTTTGTTTGTCTGTAAAAATGGAGACAGTACTAACTCCTGTCCATATTTTTATAAAGTCTAAGAAAAAATACATAGTTTCTTGCATAAATAAGAGAGAGAACAAAGCTCTTGTAGCAGTGTCTATTAGGCATAAAAGTAACTATCATTCCTAGAAATGTTACTGGGTATCTTACAAGATCATCTCATTTAATCTACATACCCACTTTGTGAAGTATATCAATCATTACCCTCGCTTTACAAATAAGGCCTGCACTCCCCAAACATGCACACACAGAGCTAAAGTAATCTATTTCCACAGTGTCTACCTGGTAGAGGCCACTTTTGAATCCCATCACTTTTTAATGCCCAAGTGTATGACTGCTACCTTTCTATAGGGTGTGTGTGCAGACTGGTCTGGGGCATATCCTAGCCATGGTGTTCAGTAGCTGTAGGGTTTCATAGACTAGCTGAAGCTCACTGTACTCATCTGGGAACAGCAAAAAATGATAAAACCCACCTCATGTATTATTGAGAGTCAACTACACTAATGCACATAAAATACTTAACATAGTGCCTGCTTAATGTACCAGCTTACTAAACATTAAAGATAATAACCAATCAATAAAAGGCAGCAACCAGCATTGCTGTTATTACACTATAATAATCACACTCAAATTTAAGAGATGTTCTTCTAGATTGCCCTGCCCTGTTTAAGAAAATATCTAAAAGAAATGGAAATTTTGACAATTTGAAATACAATCACACATGGTAACAAAAGCATAAGTATTTAATGTGATTTTTAAGTAGAGGGGAAAATAGAAGTTTGCATTAAAAGTCAGCATGCATGTATATCTTGAATTCTAACTTTATCCAAAATTATTTTTTCATATATTTTACACTATATAAGTCAGACACTGTGTATATGTATATACTTATTATAATATCTTTCAAACAATATAGAAAATATGTGAAATAAAAGGTGATAGTTCCCTTAAGTCCTTCTCTTTTTTCTTCCCTTCCCTAGAGATAAGCATTATTCATCACACAGTATATGATTAAGTATCATTTCAGGGAAATGAAACACTATTCTTTATAGCTGTAAAAGAATTTTTGCAAGACAACTTTAAAAGTGATTACTCAAGTGTAGCTAGCTAATTTTTTCCAGACACTGTGACATTCAACCTCCTGTTGAGTTAAAGGAACACAGCAGAAGTAGAGATCTCATTTTTCTCAAAGACATACAAAAAAAAAGTTGCATTAGAATTTCCCATTAAAGTAATTCAAAAAGTTTTCAGGAAGACTCTTGTACAATTCAACTTAATCAGTACTCTTTCCAATGAAATCCCTTTAACATTACTCAAGAGAAGCCATTTCTATAATACCAGAGGAAAATATCAAGATAAAGTCAGCAGTAATCAAGGCTGGAAGCCTGCCTCCTTGTGTCCAAGTTCTGGTTGTCTTCCCATGATCCAACAAAGATGAGCTTCTCAAGGAGGCTGCACCCAGAGAGCGAATGGCCGGCCTAGTATAGGAGGGTGGGGGTATTAGATACGGGAGAATACATAAAGTGGCAGGAAGAGATTTCATGTCCCATTCATCTCTTTTTCTTGCCCTTCTTTACTGAGAAGGGAGTCTTTGTGGCTTGGACTAGGAGTGACTTTAAAGTTATGCTCTGAGAGGTAACCAATACAGCAGGATAAAAGTTTGTGTTTTACACCTGGCAAGCTGAGGAGTGTAAAACACCTGCTAAGAATTTATGACTGCCCTTCACTCATAGAGCCAGCCTTACAATAAACATTATTGAGAACTTTTGGAGCAGAGTGAAAGCCCAGGCCTTGGAATTGAGGGCTGAGGCACAGAAGAGAGGGGAACAAATAAAGGTGAGGGGACAAGAAAGAGGAAGATAGAGTGGCAAGGAACCACCTCAGTTATAACAGAAATCCCGAAATAAGGAAAGAATCCTGAGATACATACTCGGGGTCAGCTGGTTTTCTCTTGGGAGGGGACCAAACCCTGCAGAGCATCATCGAAGAGTTAAACCATCATCAAAGAGTTAAAAAGAGTACCTTTTACTACATAGTCATACCTCAACAGACAATGCTCTCTGCAGTCTGACCTTTAAACTGCTGTGAAGGACAACTGATTCCTGTGTATGATAAAATGCAGGGACTCTCAATAGAAGGGGTTGTTGAAATGTTTGGAAATATTAAACAGGCAAATTTATACCATTTGGACAAATGGTAACTCTAAGGTTATGGTTTATGTTTAACAAGACCCTCACTATGCAAGAAAAATGAACTCTGCTTAAGACAGGGCCAACTACACAAATAAACATCAAATGCATTTCTTATATCACTTCAATACAAACTATCCCCCATAGCATGGGCATAAACTGGGTCTCTTGATGACTGTGGATAGAGGGTGGATGTTCACTGAGAAACTGTGTAAGCAGAAAGAAATACCATAGCAGGCTTGATGCCTGTCCTTTGGAAAGCCCGCTGGCAAGGTTGACCCCTGCCTGGTGTCTGGAAACTTGGCTATTGGGAACTCTCCTATTGCCATTTTTCCAAATGACAAAAGCAGAGGTTCAATGTGCTTAAACTGTTTATGGCAACAACCAAACACCGTCACCTGTGCTGAACACCTGCTTTCCTTTCGGGAGTCTAGAATTTGGGTATATTCTAGGCAGGGGTGACCTATGAGACAAGACCCTTGTACAAACCCTGGGCCTGCGTCTCTAATGAGCTTCTCTGGTTGGCAGCATCTCACACGTGTCACGTCTCTTTTCCGATTGAAGTGCCTTGAAACGCAGCCTGTGTGACCCCACTGGGAGAGACAGCTCTGGAAGCTTGCACCGGTCTCCCCCTGACTTTGCTCACATGTCTTTTGGTTTGATGATTTGGCTTTTGTATTCTCCCCTGTAATCAATCTTAGGCATGAGCACAACTATATGTTGAGTTCGATGGGTGCGTCTAGTGAATAACCAACCCTGGGGACCACAACCCACTTATGGCCTTCAGCCTCTTTGGGAAGTAAGGTTTTATATTAGGCAATAAAATGAAAGAATATTTTGTGTTTCAGACAGGTTTTGCTTCCTCACTCACTTCCCCTTCTAATAGGTCCTGCTAGAGCTGTGTCCACAGGATGAGTTTGGGCAGTTGGTCCTGTACCTCTGGACTGTCCATAGCTAAAAGGATAAGGTGGACATCTAACCCAAGATGAGACAAGCAGATTTTCTTCCTCCACATTTGAATGGGAGCGCTGAGAAACTGTCAGTAGGTATTGAAACTCAGAGGATCATAAGGACCGTTTTCTTTCTGTCTGCCTTTACCCTGCCTAAACTAAATTGGCCAGGTTAAGTATTTTCCCCCTTAGGGTAGTTTTATGTTTCCCTACTTTACAAAACTGTCCCAGCCCATATTTGCCCTGCTTTAATTTTCCTCACACATCTTTGGACTTGCCTTATCAAAATATTCTGGTCAAAGAGTGGTCATATCCGGGTTGTCTGTCTCTGGTACCTTTAAGAACAAGTACTTGCCCAGCTCACAATAAGAACTAAATAGATATTTGTGAAATAAATCACCAGTAAAATGGTAATCAGTTGTGTTGAACGGGCCAGGCTCCATCTTAAAATTTGTCATAAAATGTATCCAAATATCTTGCTTATAAATATGAGTGTAGGCTGCAGTAAGGGTCACTTCTTGAAACAAGAGACTAGAAAATGTAGGAGCAGCACATGGACACCAGGGCCTCATCTACTGCCATTAAATGAGTCACACCTTCAATGACATGGAAATCACATAGAACCTGTGCTTCTAACATCATTCAGAGGAGTGGACCAACTATATTATGAACAAATTTCATTATAAACCTTTAACCATAATTCTGTTTATACTCCAGTTAGATTATTTTAGTTCCCTTTTACAGTTTGTTTTCTCATTTGACAACATTTATTTGGTTCTATTATCACCAGGCACTGCTCTGGGCTCTGGGGATATTGCAATAAACAAGACAAGTTTCCTGAATGTAATGAGTCTCGCTCTCTACTGGAAAAGACAGAAGCAGGAACATAAGCAGGATAAATTTATAAAGAAAAGAAACAGTGTGGTGTAAAAAACAAAGAGAGTTCTACGAACAGAATTGGCAAACACCAACTTCATGCTACATGTGAAGGATGAAGCAGTGGAGCCAATGTCCATCGTAGTGTTGCTGTGTCCATCTCTTAAAATGATGTTTTCAACATGGTATCATGTCTTTTCCGGTCAAGGAGAACAGCAAATTATACTTCAATCATAGGCAAAATTAAGTTTACTCCTGCTGTGCTTGTTCATCTTCTTAAACAGTTGCTTACATATTAATCGATGGTGAGGGATCAGAATGCAGAGTCATGTTGTCAGACTTCAGGGAGAACAGCCAGTAATTTAATAGCCGTTGACCCTCTAATATAATTAAGTTTGATTTTCTATTCTAGAACGTTAGTCAAATAATGCCTTCCTTTGCCACATTTAATGATTCGTGTCCACGAAACCCTGTTAATCATTTTGGGAGTTTACTGAGTTATTATTGCATTAAATGTATTGATATAACCTTTTCCCAATAATGAATATAATCAGTTATAGTTATGCATCATTTTTTTCTTATAGAACTTAAACATTTTAGCTTGCATTAAATTATATAACCAACATGTCAACAATATCATACAATTCCTTGTTTCCACTAAAATAAAATTTTCATGAAAATAGGAATATATTGCCCTAATTCATTTTTTTTCTCTATTTTAGAATATTTTTTAAAGAATGCCTTCCCAAACTACAATTATTACTTAATTCTCCTTACTATATAATGGGTGTCAGGATCAGAAATAGAAGGGATCACTTTCCCTCCCATCCTTTAGCATCTCACCCTTTACTTTATGTCAACAGACTTCAATGGACTCTCTAGTAATCTTTAATTGATAAGTGAAGAGTGAGCCTCAAATTTCTGAATTTTGTTTGTCATCTATAATCTTTTACCAGCCTTGTAACTTACCCCAACACCATTTTCTACTGAAAACTGCCCTACTGTTCCAGGGCACAGAGGAACTTGGAAATATTTTTTGAACGTGTGACGCAGAATTCCAGTCTTCCACATTAAAATGTTAAAGCTGCCGAAACCAGTTTGGCTCAGTGGATAGAGCATCAGCCTGCGGACTGAAAGGTCCCAGGTTCAATTCCAGTCAAGGGCATGTATCCCAGTTGTGGGCACATCCCCAGTAGGGGGCATGCAGGAGGCGGCTGATCAATAATGTCTCTCTCTCATCGATGTTTCTTACTCTCTATCCTTCTCCCTTTCTCTCTGTAAAAAATCAATAAAATATATATAAAAATGTTAAAGCTATCCTTGATTTCCTCCCTGTTCTTCTCTTTATTAATTGACACATCCTGCTCTAACTGGTATGGTTCAGTGGATAGAACGACAGCCTGCGGACTGAAGGGTCCCAGGTTCGATTTCAGTCAAGGGCATGTACCTTTATTGCGAGCACATCCCCAGTAGGGAGTGTGCAGGAGGTGGCTGATCGATGTTTCTCTTTCATCAATGTTTCTAACTCTATGCATCTCCCTTCCTCTCTGTAAAAAAATCAATAAAATATGTATTTTTAAAAAATTGCCACATCCTATTCTCTCCCCGGGTTTATCAGTTGCCTTTTCTTTTTGTTTCATTCTCCATGCTCCTCCACCTCACCACCACTGTCTCATAAGTTTACATGTTGCTTCCAACCTCCTCATACTGCCTTCAATCTCTCTTTCATGTCAACCTGCATGACTGGATGAGAAGGGTGAGGGAAGTGGGGAAAGAGGCAGCAGAGTGTCGCCTTTCATTAAGCCAAAGGAGTTATTTGAAAATTCAGTCAGAGATAGGACTTTGAATGACATTGAAAAAATAGACATTCTCCTCATATGTTAATGAGTAAACGTGTGGCTGATGCAATGGACACTGCTGTCCTTTATTCATCCTTAGTGTCATCTTCACTCTCTCGGGTGCAAAGTTCCAATGAAGATGAAGACACTTCTAATGCACAAAAAAATTCTGCCCTGAAATTATGCTAATATCTCTTGGGACAATAAAAAGATACATTGAGAGATTTTTACAGACTCAAGAGGAGAATAATACTATATCATTAATTCTAATTCAGGTTGAGCCAAACTCAACATTCTCATTAAAATTCATTTTACATCTTTTAAATATGTGGTACTCCCAAAGTTAGAGAGAACTATGCTTATAATTAAGTTTCAAACATCAAGGGACTGGTTATGGTGTTTTTTATTTTGATTTTTCAGGCCAATTGTTCAACCTCACTAGGAATCAAATGTCAGGAACCTTAATCTCAGAATTCTAGTCTCCAGAATTAAGAGAAATAAATGGCTGTTGTTTTGCAAAGTAGACACAAACTCAGAGAGCAGGCAGACAGCTCTGGTAGTGATGGTGTGGGGTTGGGGAAGGGATCAGGAGGAGAGGTAGAGGGAAAATAAATAAATAAATAAATAAATAAATAAATAAATAAATAAATAAATATTGTTGTCTAAGCCAGCCAGTTTATGGTAGCCTGTTTTGGCAGCCTGAGCAGACTAAGACATATGGATGCATTTTTGATGTTTCTCTAATGCCTACACATTGCTCACAGCCATTGGCTATTGATTACAATAAGTCACAGTTAAGTCACTGGGCCAGAGTGGGCCAATTTCTGCTACAGAAAGTCCCTCAAGTCATTCTTCTCTTGTTTCTTTTATGGCCCAGCCCTTCAAACCGGCTCACCCTAAGTCCCTCCTCCAGAACCATTTATTATTTTTTACCATCACTTGTTTCTAGCTGTGTTACCCCTGCTTTTTTGATTAACACATACCTTTTTTCTCTAAAAAAGAGACTCTCTTTTGTAAGTTGAAATAGCTCTGATATATATTGACTCTGATATGGGTATCGATCCTTTCTTTTTGCATTTCTGCTATCACCAATCTGTTCCTTCCCAAGTGAGTCTGTGTTAGGGCTAAATAGGGAAAGTGTCACAGCCAAGAACCTATAAAGAAAAAGGTACTTTGATATATTTTAAGATATTTTATCCTTTCTCTCAATACTAAATGACAGAAAAAGTGTCTGATTTGGAAAATCTTACAGACTAAAAAAGCAGTATAGAGCATGAAAAAGCCATACTGTAAATAGAATATGATCAGTGTTGTGAAAGAAATTCAATTATACTCTGAAATGAGAAACTAATTAAAACAAGAAAACTTGGAAAATGTTATATAGAAAATCTATTGCATAACAAAACTTGAAGGATGAATGAATTTGAAAATGGAGCATGATAAAATAAGGCATTCCAGAAGAAGAAAACACATATTTAAAAATATATAAAAGGAGCAAAATCCAGTCTTAAATATTTTAACAAAAATATTTTATAAATATGCTTATTACTAACATGATTTATTTTAAAAAGGTTTATCTAATTCTATTTGGAAATAGTCTGCTAGTTACTAGCTATATTATCGCTTATATTTGGAAGTTTAAAGAAAGTTCTTATTTAAAACATTCTTCTTCAGACATATTAGCCCATATTTCTTTTCCTCACATACTCAACAAATAAATATAAAATTTGACTTTATTAAGAACAAAATATTTTCGTTTGTACTCAAGAAACTCTACCACCTGCTTTTATTATTGAGGAGAGTCTTTGCCATCAGTTTTGTAGAAATAGAATCTAAAGCTTTTTTGATTCAAAGACAAGAGAGACTCAGTCAAGTTGCTTCCAGTAATGGGAGTAGGAGGATGGTTCATGTAAGACTGTATATACAGGAACAGGAAAACCCCAGACAGAGAGGCACTGGGGAAGGCAGTTCACTGCTGTCCACTCTACAGCTCCACCAATAGCTAGCTTCACTCCAGGAGACAGGCATCCAAGCCTTGACCTCCATCCACTCACTATCTTTACCGGCTTCTCATGGTTCCTGCTTCCTCTAACTCCAGCTTCCACACTAGAAAGTCTCCAACCGTGTCTGTAGTATGACCTTGCAGCTCCAACAATTGGTGCTTACTTCAATTTGAAAATTTGAATTTGAATTTTTGAGAGAGAATCCCTGGCTGTCTTTCCTTATCATTTTGTACTGGACCACATCTTGTATACAGCCCACACTATGGTCTACTCACCCTGCATTAGAAGTACATTTCTGATGTAGACAATTTGACCTGGGTGGTGGGTGATAGGGGTCTGCTGGCCTTTATAGGGCTTTCTCTTTAGCAGGAAGTGGGAGAGATGATTTCACTTGGAATGGAATTATAGTCTGAAAGCATCATGATTGTCATCTTTGGCACAGAGACTGAAATTCTGAGGTATTAAAAGTGAAACATAAGTTTACTGGTTCCGAGATCTGGCTAAGTGAAAGGAGCCAAAAAGGTCTATAAAGAAACCTGTAAATAAGCTCATTCAACAACATTAATATCATGACCTGTTTCAAAGTCAAGCGGTTTTAGATTTAAATTAAAAAATTGAGCTAGTGTTGGTATTGGTTCCTGTTATCTACATTGGTGTGCAAGTCTCAGCAGATACTGAGAGAGAGGGGGATATGCTGAGGGGTGGAGAGTAGCTAGGCATCTGTGCTCTTTGCTTAAATCACAATCTGCTTTTCATAATTTTTAAGGAAGGATTGCTCAATTTTCTATCAGTTCCCATCTTTATGTAATGCATAATATGAAGTGCTATGGACTGAATGTTCATGTTTCTGCAAAATTTGTATGTTAAGACCCAATTCCCAATATGGGGCTTTTGGAATTAATACCCTTATCAAAGAAACTCCAGGAAGCTTCCTAGTCCTTCTGCCATGTGAGCACACAGCCATCTGTGACCCAGGAAACTAGCTCTCACCAGACTCTGAATCTGCCAGCATCTTGATCTTGGACTTCCCAACTTCCAGAACTGTGAGACATAAATATCTTATGGTATTGTTATTGGAGTTTGAATGGACTAAGACATGAAGTAATCATACTACATATTAGGGTCTAATCATACTAGGGTTTCACTTATTTTTCCTTTTGATGATGTGTTTTTATTTGACATAGAAACTTAAGAAGATGCCTATAGAACAAACACAATAAATAAAGTCTCATATTCGATTTTCATTTTAGAAGTTTTGCATTGCTGGGTAGCTAGAAGTGAAGTCAAAAGAGGATTGGATTTGCAGTCAGGATGCATGAATGCTTACCCTGATATTATCACAATCACTGACTCTGTCACTCCTCGGGCCACAGCTCCCTCAACTCTATGATGAAGGAGTTGGACCAGATGACCTATAAGTTCTCTTCCAGCCCCAAGAGAGGACAAAGTGAACAAAGGGTCTGAGCTGCCTACATTACCACCTCTCTTATGTAGCTCATTTCAACTTCTACATAAGACATGAAACAGGGCAAGGCTTATATCTCAGAAGTCTAGGAGTTATTTTATTGCTTACTTTTTGAAAAATTGCCCCTGACTTGCTAAATGAAAATAGCCAGACTTAAAAGCTACATATTGTATTATTCTATTTATGAGCCATTCTAGAATAGGCCAAAAGATAGTGATGAAAAATAGGCCAGTGGTTTCTAGTAGGTCAGGGGTTGAGAGATAGTTAACTATAAATTAAAAGCACAAAGGAATTTTTGGAGGCAATAGGGCATTTTTCTATCTTTATGGTTTATTTTAGTTAGAGTTACATGACTCCGCATTTGTCAAAACTCACAGATGCATAACCCAGTAGAGTAAATTTCACTGTAGGTAAAGTATAAAATTTAAAAACTCATCACTGATAGATACCTCATCATATTTAAATGCTAATGTGTTAAAGTTATTAACTACCCACTTTTGATACATGGAGCTGTGGCTTCAGTGATAACACACTATTTTTTCTTTATCAGCAGCCAGATGGTTTCATCAGCAGTGCCCTTCTGTGCCCCCAACACTGACCTATTTCTAAGACAGAATTTCAAATTCCTGCTGTTCATGATAATGAGGTGGAAACACCTCGTTTACCTCTCTGGGGTGAGTCTGGCTCACCAATGAGCTTGGCTGCAGACTGTCGGCCATAACATGATAAACTCAAGTGCCACAATTTTCCACTTGGGCACAGATTGAATGCTGTGATTATTTCCACTGGTAAAGGCTGGTGATTAGCACTTAAAGAGAAGCAAAACAATAATTGATAAAAGGAAAGTTCTTTTCAGTATAATCAAAGCAAGAAGATGGTTAGACTCACAAAAAAGACTGAGATAAAACTTCCTTTGGAACATTGACATTGCTACTTAGAAGTTTCTAGATCCATTTTTGGCATGGTACAGATGGTGGATGCTGATTTTCATGGGGAAATTTAACCTATTCCTGAGAAAACTGGTGTTAAGGTATGTCTATATTTCATATTCTATTGCTATATCTAGAGTATTCTGTCATCTAGTCAAAATTCTGTGCTATGTTTGGCACGTGGTGTTCTTCCATATGTAGTCATATGCGGTCATTCTTCCATGTACTGCATGACAATGTTTTGGTTAACAGGGGACCCATATACGGTGATGGTCCCATAAGATTTTAATGGGACCTATTGAAGTGGTAGTTGTCCTAACTTCATAGCACATTGCATTACTCACCTGTTGTGGAGATCTGGTGTAAACAAACCTATTGTGTTGCCAGTTTTATAAATGGTAGCACACAAAATTATGCAGTGTACATAGTACTTGAAAATAATAACAAATGAGTGTTACTGGTTTATGTGTTTATTATGCTCTTTATCATTATTTTAGAGTATATTCTTTCTGCTTATAAAAAGAAGTTTGCCCCATATGCTTTGTGTTTACTGTGTCTCTTGATTATATAATTTTCTTTTAGGCATGATTTAATCTCATGTTGTTTTGTTCAGTGACATGCTGTATAAATTTGTAGCTGAGATCCAATAGGCTATCCCACTTAGCCTTGGGGTGGAGTAGCCTATATCATCTAGGTTTGTGTAAGTGCAACCTGTGATGTTCACACAAGGACGAACTTGCCTAAGGACACACTTCTCAGTCTCAAAGCAGCACATGACCGTATCCAGCCTGTGAAGGTTCCCAATGTGTATTAGATCATGCTTAAACTTCTATAGTGATTTATCCTGGAATGCTCTGTTGAAGATCTAGTGAAATTAAAATGACAAAAACAGAACAAGAAGTCCCAACCCAACTACTGATTGGCTATAATTCTGGAGATGAATTCCTAAATTTCTGTGAGTCTCATTTTCTTATCATTAAAAATCGAGGAAAATAATAATTCATCAAAATGATTTGGAACGTACCATTAAAATAAAAAAACATCATCTGAGTGTCAGCTGTTGTTGTCACCATTATAATAGGTATTAAGTTAGGGATCCAAGTAATAAAGGAAGAGGAGTCAGTCAGATGAAGAAAAAAAAGTATGTTTTCTCCCATCCCTTAGACTGGACATTTGGATTTAGAGTTCAAAATGCTGGCCACACTTGCAATGCTCCACTTTCCCTCCTCCTTCCCATTCTGACTTCCTGCACTCTGATTTATCTATTTTTAAAATCTTTATTGTTGAAAGTATTGCATATGTCTCTCTTCCCCCCCCCCCTGCTCCCCCCCGCCCCCTTTATCCTTTCTAGCCTGCCCCTGCCCCAGGCCTTCACCACCCTATTGTCTATGTCCATAGGTTATGCATATATGCATACAAGTTCTTTGTTGATCTCTTCCCACCCACCCACCCACCCATCCTCGCCTTTTGAGTTCAACATTCTGTTCCAAGCTTCTATGCTCTGATTTAGGCCCAAAGACTGCACACTTGGGCTCCTAAAGTAGACCAGCCACACAGTTGATCTCCTCATGAACCCCAAGTCACTTTTTTGATGACCTGACATTCATCATTTTTATGACTTCCTGGTTAGAAGCTTGCTTAGATGTCACTTGGCCTGCCCAGAATAATGTTCAAGCATTATCCTCAGCCATTTTGTAAAATCAAGCACTCTAAAACCCATAAAAGTTTTCTTTTGTTTCCTCTTATGTGATAGATTCTCCAAGAATCAGAATCATCTCTACCTCTCAGGGTTTTCTGAAAATTTTAGCACAAAATATACATAAAATGAATAAGGATTCCAGCAATGCTTCAGTCCAGAACTGAGATTTTCAATGTAATTTCCATAATGTGTCTTCCCATGGGCTTTTCACAGAAGCATTTGCTCTGAAGAAAATCACAATAGTGATTTAATATACCTTAACCACATTTCGACTCAAGTAATTTCTCCTAATATTCACCAAATTCAAGATGGGGCATCAATTCTGTATGGGAGAACTGCACACTTCCTTTTCAAGAAGAAATTGAGAGCTTTTATTGCAGGAGTTCTTTTCTACTTCCAAACAAGGTACTCTTTTAAGAAAATTAGCATGTTTAATAGACCAAAAAAATTAATTGCATTATTACACCCTAAGCAAGAAATGTAGCCTTTTTTGCAATTGCCCTGATAAAAATTTATTTTCTAAAATGATAGTTCAGGAGCATTTATTTTCTTCTGCATGTTTATTTTTCAAAGCAATTTCCTAGACAAAATAAAATTGAGTATCCCTCTCCCCCCTTTTTGACAATCACATTAATCGAAAATGGCAGTATTTACTAACCCTCTGGCCTCTTAGGACTGTTCTCTCTGAATCAATTGTTGTGATTTACGAGTAGAATACTATCCTGATTTTCCTCTGCTCTCTGATTACTCTTTCAGCACTAGTGAAAGCCTTGCTCAGTGGGAGATAATGCTGCCTCAGACTGCTACCAAAACTAAGATTCTACAGAACTAATATCATGACATATAACCTCAATTGTTCATCTTTCTAAAGACAAATGTAAATTTTAGCTTCTCTCCTCAATATTCTCCTTTTATAGATTTAGATGATACCTTGAAAAGAGCTTTATCTACATATTAGAGAATACAATTTTCCTTTTAATAACATTTCAACACTTTTGAATAAGTCATTTTTTAATTACCCATGAGTGGGTTTATCAAAGCACAGCTGGCCTTATGATGAATTTGGCTTTTTGCTTGTTTTTAAATGATTTTCATCCAAGTGATGGCATTCCTTTATAGTCTAGTATGTAAAAAAGAAATTAATGTTTTGTTTCTTGCTATGCTAGAATTGGTTTAAACGTGTTTCATGGGAGAAGACTAAATGTAATTGCCCTGACAAAAATTTATTTTCTAAAAATGATAGTTTAGGAGTATTTTTTTCCCTTCTGAGTGAATCAACTCAGGTCCTCTGGGAAATAGATAAAAGCAGAACTAATTAGACATGCATGACATTTACTGAGGGGCTATCTGGAAAGAGGAAAGAATAAAGGAGTAGATAGGGAGAGTTATGTGGGTCTGACCCCTATAAAAGGAGAGAGAAAATAAAGTAGAGTGGGTTGGAGAAACATCAGAAGCAGGGCTGCCCTGAGAAGGTGTCAGCCAAGCAACACATTGGGCAAAGAATGCTGGTAAAAGGGACCCCATGTCAGAAGGTAAAGACCCACCTCTGGTACTCCACCTTTCTCAGGCATTTGCTGAGAGCAACCAAAGGTGCATTGCATTGGTCTGAACCCATAGATTTGAAAAAATGACAGCCAACAGTGTATCTTCAGCAAGTTCTTTTGGAGAGAGCTCTGAGTAGCATATCTTCACAGCCATCACATATGCCCAGAGAAGTACATGTGATGACCAACAGTTTGAATTAATCCAAGATGTTTTAGTAATATTCCTTCTTCAACAATTGAATACAATTTTCATTTAAAGGCTCTAAGGAAACAACCTAAGGGAAACCACATCATAACTGGCTTAGAGACAATCGTTCTATTCAGGATTTAAGTCATGTTTCAATAGAAACTAAATCCCACACTGAGCAGACCAATCCATGGGCTTAAAGCAATTGACATTTTGAACATTAACTAAAATCCATCACATTATTGAACATACTCCTTATGTTTGAGTGTATGTGCACATATACTTAATGATAATATGTAAGACTAGGGGCCTAGTGCATGAATTCGTGCACCTTGAAAGGAACTGTGGGCCACAAGGCTGCAGTGGGCACAGGGATGTGTCTCTGCCCATCCTCCCTGCCCCCACTCAGCCCCTCCTGCTGAAGCCCCCTGATCTCCTGCCTGTCAGCAGCCCCGCTCCCACTGCTGCCGCTCCCAGGTGCTAATGGCCTGGTCCAGCATGCAGGCTCTGAGGGCACAGAGCAATTGGGGATGGAGCCAGTGCAGGCAGCAGATGAAAGTGGGGCCAGTGCTATCAGCTGGTGACCTGCTTCCCTGGTCACCTCTCAGAAGCAGGGGGAGGTGGAGAAGCCCTCAGGGACTATCAGGGCCAGAAGCCACCACTTGTATTTGCTAATAGCACCGAGCGATAAGTCTGGTACGGGGCACCGGCAGAGTGGGGCCTGCAATAGCAGCAGCTGTGAGAGCAGGCTGCTGGCCCCGATTGCCCCTCAGGAGCGGGGGATGGAGGGAATAGAGAAACCCTGAGGAGCAATCAGGGCTGGCAGCTGCCGGCTGAGTGATAGGGGCTGGAGCCAGGTGCCTGCAATGGGTACTAGTGGTGGCTCTGGCGCTAGCAGTGGGTGTCAGCAAGGCCAGCGCTGGCAGCAGGTTTGAGCGACAGGCGGGACTGTGGCACGTGGGAGCAAAGAATTTTCAGTAACCACCAGAGGCTATCCCGATGACAGCAACCAGTGCCCCGCCTTGGTCTCCACCCCCGCTCGCCTGCTCACTATCCCGCTGTAGCCGTCGCCTGACACGTTCCACACACGCCCCAATTGTGGTCAACGCACATCATAGTGTTGGTTGTTCAATTGTTACCGCTGTTCAATCTATTGCATATTAGCCTTTTATTATGTAGGATTTGTTCTGTTATATAATTTTATCACATTGAGAGTTCAGTCCTGGGTGGGGATTTAGGCAAATACTAGTAACAATAATGATTTGGCTGATTCAGCCATTTAGATGGATCAGGAGTGAAAAAAAAACGAAGAAACTGAGATGAACCAAGGCTGATTTATGGGTGTGTGGAAATGGGATGTGGAGAGGAAAGAATTCCAGGTTGAACAGTAAGGTTTTTGTTCAACCTGGACTTCCTGAAGGACCTACGGAAGATATATTTGCTATAGGTAGGTGTAGAGTATTGTTGAGTCATAGGTCAAGGATCTAATTACAAGAATTGAACCACCCAGTCAGAGAAGAAACTATGGTGAAGCCAACTTAAAGAGATTTCCAGGTTTAAGAAGCATGCTGTTACTCTGTCCAGACATAGGATGTATCTCAGAGTTGGGGATACATGGTGGTTCTTTTCCTGAATGGCCGAAGAGAGGGAGCCAACAAATCATTACATAATTGAACAGTACCATCTACTAGTCTGGGGCAAAAAAAAAAAAAAAAAAGTGTAAATCTATTCTAACATGTCTCACCACTTCTTAACTTAGGTGTTTAGATTTTTCAAAGCGTTATAAACAATTTGACAAGTCACAGTCTATTCATTATAAACATCTCAGCTTGTTTTCAGTGATGTTGAACAATCTGTTCCAACTGTCACAGACATGAGTAATATATAATATGGATGAGTTATATGCCGATCAAGAAACCCAGATACACAATGTAGGAGGAGCTGTGTGGGAGTTTTATCACAGTCTCTTTTTCCCAGGCATCTACCAGGGAGGACAGAAATGACTTCACCTAATAGAGGTGCCATCAAAGGTTAGTGTGAGGAGTCATAAGGGGAATTTACAGAGCTGAAAGGATTTTGCAGAAGAAATCTCTGCTAAGAGTTGGAGACTGGGCACAGGGATTAAACTAGTAGGTTTCCTCTTAAATCATGGATGGCCCACTTATAATTTTAAGCTTCTCTTTCACTTTACTCTGGCCTAGGATTCTGATGCAATAGGAGTCAAATTGCATTCTTTAAAGCCAAGTAGTTAAAGTTAACAGAAGTTTGAAACGAAAACACAGGAGATAGGTTTACCTCCTAAAGTGTCATACCCGAAGGGATTCTACTGATATTCTAAGAATTCAGTATGAAAAAAAGAAAGAGAACATCTCAGTGGTGAAGATAAGTTTATTAAGGGCCTAACAAGGACAATGTAATTATGCCGAGTTGCTAAGTTTTTCAAAAGAGCATAAGAAAGTTCTATCTATAAAATTAAAGCTTTAATAATGTTAAAACATAATATAATTAATTTTGGTCTATTTAATTTAAATCAAACATATTATGGTAAGACCAGTATAAAACAGAACAACAAAGGAAGCAAGTTACTTAATAGAAGAAAAATCTCTATCAAGTATTATTAGCTTTTATCATCATACTAGAGATGAAACAACAAGATATTATTGGTTCGAATAAGAAGAGGATTGCCATAACTATTGGTTTAATATTGCAGCATAGCACCTTTTTACAATGATACAAATTGAGCTTTTTAAGCAACACTAACTCAAATTAAATGTGGTTTAAAAATTTCTTTTGTTTCCTATTAAATAAGAAAGAAAGGGAAATATTTATGGAAAGAAGTTTATAGTGCTACAAAAAAATTAAAAAAAAAGGATATGAATCACTGCAGTAAAAGATGAGAAAGCCATTTAAAAGAAATACAACTGATTGCATTATGGCCTCAGGTTAAGTTATAACTCCTCCCCTCAGTTTGACAATATTCTGTGTCCCATATGTATCATGGCTTATATAACATAATTTACTTTTTACTTTTATTTACTGTAGTAGGTCCCTTGGAAGCTATTAGATCAAAAAAAGCTTAAATGTGAGTTAACTGAGAAACAATGAATAGCTGTTAGGTATTTCATTTTTCTAAACAGGCATTACAAAACTTCTAAAAAGAAAAGTGGTTTAGAACTCTGAGTGGGTGATGAAGAATTTTTAGTTGCTTTAGATTTCAACTCAGTGGCACCACCCACTTCAGCCAAGGGTGAAGCAACATGGGTCCTGGAGGAGGTTGGGGTAGCTCCCAAGGTTTGTCTCCTTTGCTGGGTGAAGGTGTCCCTTTCACTTAAACAGCATCTGAAAATGCCCGTTTCTAAGCCAATTCTCCTTTTATTAATTTAATATTTCTCCCAAAAGGGGGAAACAATGGAAGAAAAGGAATGAAAATAGGTGTTTTAGGGGCATCAGTCTTCACTACCGTAGTTATTTTGCTTGTATCCGAAGAAATTTAAGCCTCTTGGAGTTTTATAAAAAATGCAATTTGATTATTTAAAAATACTTCTAGTTTCTGTGCAATCTGGCAATATTAACAACAGTTAGGAAGGGGAGTGTGGTGCAGAGAAGAATTGCGCTGTTTTCTGACTATAATTTGGGTAAACTACTTGACCCCACCCATGGGTTGTTGACATGTTGGCAGGAAAGACTGCTTTGTAAGTGCTGAGAAGTTAAAATGGCCTCATTCATGTGGGTCCCTAGCTCAATAGCCAACGCACAGTTACTCCTCTTCAGATTCACCCTTTGCTTTTACTTGGGTTGTCAGACCCCTAAATGACAGAAAATGGTGGAGCCAAAGAGGCTTCTACTGAGAGATGTTCAGTGATGCAAGCAAATTTTTTCCCAATTTTACTACTGCCTGGAATTTCATTATATTCTTCTTTATAGAACAATAGTCCTGCCACATTAGTGCACATAAGGACCACATGAGGACCTGTTAACATGAGGATTTCTGGGCCCTGTGCATGCATACCCACATATACGCTCTCTCAGGGCTTCTTCATTAGAGAACGCCTGGGGCTGGTCTGAGAAGCTAGAACTCTGGGGTGGTCACACACACTTATTCTAGATCTGAACTTCTGTTCAAACTTCAAACTTGTCTTGAACCTTAATACCAAGCTTTAAAATGGAGCATTGGGGAAAATACCCAAATTATATGAGGAGATAATAAGAGAGCCTGATTTGGACTTCCAGTTTCCAGGTTCAAATAAATTATATTGAGGATATTGCAAGAGATGGCAGGTGTGACATCAGAGTTACTCCTTGGTAATTATTTGAAAGGCATGAAGCCTGGGAAAGATGCCAAGAGTGGAGGAAAGCAAATGTTTACATTTTTAAGAAGAAAGGTAAAAAAAAAAAAGTACAGGTTGATGACTTTAAAAATTATAAACAGATATGTGTGAGTAATTTAAGAGAATGTGGAATCAACATGAGTTCATTAAGAAAACATTCTCTCCTTTTTTTTTCTAAATAAGAAAAGCAGGCGGGGAATAACTTAACTTTCTCTTTTTGGCAATATGGCAAACTGAATGGACAGAAACCTCCTTCTAAGATAAAATGCCTAAATACTTCATTTAATTTGATGAAAAAGTATTTTTTTCAAGCTTGATTGGGCTAAGGGTAAAGGAAGACAATTAATTTGAACCAGAAGTCGGGATTGCATACCGCTGTGCTTGTTCAGGGACATCAGCCTGTGTCTAGTGGCCTAGACCAGGTCTACAAGAAGCAAATGTGGGTAGGCACCCAGACAAGCCAGAGATCTGAGCCTGGAGGGAGGTCTGATCCAATGGGCGATGCCCTGCCTTGAGAGACAAAGAAGTCTCTCTGAACTTTTAGTCACAGGCCAGCATGTGCACAATCTGTGGCCAGAATCCCAGCTACCAATGTAGCCCGAAAGTCCCCAAACAGAAAATCCAAACTGGCCGCCCAGTTGGTACTGTCCCCAGTGCTAGTAGAACACAAAATTTCTCACTGGAGGCAACTCTAAACATGAAGCACAGCAATTCTCCAAGACGATGATCCAAGAACACTAAGAAAATGCAATATTGAAAAAGATACTTAAAAGAGCATCAAAAGATTTGGGGTCTTGGAATAAATCCAGAAAAAGAGGTTCAAGTCCTTTATGGAAAAAAAGTATATGACTTGTTGAAAGACGTTTGAAAGCATTTTATATTCATTAATAGGAAGACACAATATTATAATGTTAGTTCTTCCCATTCTGCTGAATTGAGCCCAAAGCATAATCCCAGTAGGGTTTTACATGGAACCTGATAAACTGGTTCTATTTATATAAAAAAGCAGGGACACCAAATAGGCAAAACATTCATTAATAAGAAATATAAGGTAGTATCTTGGGTGGAAAGAGGACCTGGCCTTCTGGAAATCAGTAACTGGTGATCAAGAAAGTGTGGTACTGGTGCAGGGCTACGTAAACAGGGCAACAGAAGAGAACAGGAAGTCCAGGAATAGATGTGCACATCTGTTGAATTTTGATAACTACAGAGTACTGTCACCATTTAGTAATGAGAGGACACTGTGTTCAATAAATGGTACGAAGGCAGTTGATAATCTATTAAATGCAGAATTAAAAATAATCTCTTTATGACCTAGGTCTTAGACTGAGGGTTGTTGTTGTTGTTGTTGTTGTTATTTGTTTGTTGTTGTTGTGAAAGAAGGCAGTGCATATTGACCATAAACAAAGACAGGTATTTCTCCAGCAACATGGGCTTACTCAGGAACAACAAGGAACTGCAATCTGGTACATACAACCTTGGTGAGCACGGTTGCAGTCCCCTAAAACAGAGGAGAGAAAACTTTTTCACCAAGGGCTCTTGTCGGCAAACTGTGGCTCGCAAGCCACATGCGGCTCTTTGGCCCCTTGAGTGTGGTTCTTTCACAAAATACCACGGCCTGGGCGAGTCTGTTTAAAGAAGTGGCATTAGAAGAAGTTTAAAAAATTTGGCTCTCAAAAGAAATTTCAATCGTTGTACTGTTGATATTTGGCTCCGTTGACTAAGGAGTTTGCAGACAACTAAAAGGGGAAAGGAAGTTGGGAAGGGCCTTTACAAAGTTTCTTCTGTTGTGCTTTGAGATTGGTGCAGAGCATGAGAGCTCCCCCTACTGGCCTCCCTGCTTCACTTTAAATGAGGTTTCTATTAATTTTTTACAACAGCATAAGGAAAATATTAGTAAACTCAAGTATATCTGAATTAAGGTATTCTGTTTATTAAAAGACACTGGCAAGAATGCACAAACTGGGGAAAGTGTTTTTAAGATTTATAATGGTCAGAAAAGTTCAATATCCAGAATGTATAAACTCCTAAAAATTAATTTAAAAAATAATAAACAGCCCAATTGATAATGGAAAAAAGCACATAACTAGGCACTTCACAAAAATACTGTTTCATTAGTCACCAAATTAAGACCATACTGACATAGCATTTCACATCAGCTGCATAAATTTAAAATACCAAAGTTTGGCTAGATTTTAGGGTAGTGGTTGGCAAACTTCAGCTCACAAGCCACATGTGGCTCTTTGTCCCCTTGAGTGTGGCTCTTCCACAAAATACCATGGCTTGGGTGAGTCTGTTTTGAAGAAGTGGCTTTAGAAGAAGTTTAAGTTTGAAAAATTTAGCTCTCAAAAGAAACTTCAATCGTTTTACTGTTGATATTTGGCTTTATTGACTAATGAGTTTGCCGACCACTGTTCTAGGGTAACAGGAACTTTTAAGCCCTGCTATTAGAGTGTAAATTGGTACAATCATTTTAAAAAGCCTTTTGATATTACTCAGTAAATTTGAACATGAAAACATATAATAACTAGCAACTCTACTCCCTGTTATATTCCTTAAAGAAACTCTTACACTTGTCTAATGAAACACATAAGCCAAAATACAGTTAAAAGTTAAATTGGTATAAATTTGTATGTGCAAATAAACCAGATGTAGCCATAAGTATCCATGTGAATGAATTTAAAAATACTATGTTGTGGGGGGAAAGAAGTAATTCACATAAGAACACAGAGTATTGTGATCTCATTTACATACATTTTAAAAAAAGAAAAATTCCTTGTTTCAGGTGCTTGAATATAAAAGGTCCCTTGGAGAGTCTTAAGATAAATTTCTATAGAAAAAAATAAAAACTTTTGGCTCAGCCTAGTTCTGTTACCAAAATATAATGATTCCTTCTCCATCTTAGTTTCTCTCCCTGTAAAACGGTATGTTCTGACTCACAAAAGAGACATTTACAGAGCAAGCTTTGAGGGCTTAAAAAATGCCTCGTATTGTCAGCACTAAATATCATTTTTTAAGTATGTGGAAGCATACTAAAGTTAAAGTTCTAAAAGGAGAACTGTTTAGATAGGGAGAAAAAAATGAAATGCAACAAACCTATGTCTTTTCAATTATTAAAAAATGAAGCTCACTTGAAGTGTGTCTGATGCATAATTAAACATAGGTTTTCCCATGACTTGTCTTTATTTCTGGACGTGAGGGAGTACATTTGTCAAATTCCTGACTACCCATGGAAAAAAAAGAGCTTAATTTCTCCATAAAAAGGAGGGAAGCAAAGGGCTTGATTTTTTTATTAGGCATGTGCCAGGATCCCTTATGAGGCAGAGGGGAAAGCAGAGCGTGTCTCCGTGAGTAATAGCTTGTTCCTTAGCTGACTCTTGTGGGGCAAGCCAGCTACCGCCACCTAATAAAAGCAATGGCTGTGTGGGCTGGTGGTGAAGGTGACTTAGGAAACGGCGTGACTAAGTCATCACTAATGGATGTGTCATCAGTGCCTCATGCTGGGACCTTCCGTGGAAATGCTCGGTGCCCACTCACACTTCAAGGTACCAGCCCCAGAGTGGTTTGCTCCACCCAGTGGATGCGTGTTAAGACCCTTCAACCAAGTTCACTTATAAACCAAAGTAGGAAGTGTATACATGTGAATCCACACTGCCATACATACCCGGTGAAATAAACAAATAAGTGGAAGAGACAACTCTTCCTTGCAAAAAATTCCAAATAAGACTCCCCTTTCAGGAGGGGGAGCTTGACTTCCCGTCCTCCAAACCTCGGGGACTGGCTCGATGTAGTAATTTGTTTCTAACTAATAAAATGGGGAAGGAAAAAATAGTAATTTGGTAGTGGAGAGACCTGGCAACCCCTTGCTCAGCCAAGTGATAAACATTTCTACACACAGGAATGTCACAGGATGTCACATACTTCCAGATAAAAGCAGTAAGAAGGGGACTTCCTCTCTGTGATATTTCTTCCAAACCCAGTACCCTAGTCTCTTCCTGAGGGAAATGTCAGACAAACATCAGAATGCCTGAATGTGGAGAGCGGCCACAGTGTTTGGACAGGTTCAAGCCACAGACTGATGAGAGGGCACAGTCCTCTTGTGGCCACGTGCAAGCCCCAGCTTGGAGGCAGAGCCTCCCAGCACAATGATAGCCAACAGAGGTAGTTGTAAGCTTGAACCTGTGGTCGGATTACGTGGCCCCAGGTGCCTGAGTGATCTAGGCTGCAAGTAAACAAAGCTTGATCAGGTGCATGTAACTGAGTAGGATCCAAACTCAGGAGAATGTTGTAAACATCTTGACCATGCCCTTCCTTTGCCTTGAGGCATCAGCTATAAAATAAAGACACGGCTTGTAGTCCCTGGGGCTCTCTCCATGAGGAAGCAGCATCCCCCCAAGATCCAGCCTTCATTATCTTGTCTGTCTTTTCTAAGACTTTCAGCCACCCAGGGTCACTGTTGGCCGTGCTGGTGCAGCACACCGGGGTCCTTGCCCAGTTCTCCCAAGACTATGGAAGTCATGAAAGGGTAGGAAAGACTGAGAAACTGCTCCAGGAGGCAGCTGGTTAGGTATTAAGGAAAGAAGAGGGAGCAAGACATCTACTTAAGCTTGATGAACTAGAAAAGGACACTCCAGGGAACAGCTGCATCCCAGTAAGCCAGAAAGACCAGCTTCCCAATTGCCTCAGGGGCAAACCACCTCCTTCCCCTAGATTAAAGGAGGAAGGGATAAACGGGGGTAGGGGTAGGGGGCGAGGAGGCTTCGTGAATATTCTTCTGCTAGGCACATGCTCAATAGAAGGAAGCCAAGATAGCACAGGAGGAGGGTTTTTTATGATGAGGCACGTGCAAGTGGGGCAAAAATGATGGCCACAAAGGGGCACAAAAAAGCCTGGGGAAAAGATCAGAGAGGAAAAGGGCCCTAAACCCAAAAGATCAAGAAAAGAGATTGGGTAGTTTGAAAGAAAGCCTGCTCTCTCCCAAACCCAAGGAAATACAATCAAAGCTTAATAAAGGCCCCCTCTCTTTTCAGTAGCTGCAAGCGCAGCACCAGTTGTAGCCTGGCCACCATTGAACCGTGGAGGTGGACATGCAGGTAGAGAGTGAGACACAGGAAAGTTAAGTAACTGGCACAGGTCAGCTTTGGGTGCAGAAATGATGCAAGTCTAGGCTCTGCTGGCCCTCCTGGACCTCCTGGACCTGGTGGGCCCATGTGTAGGCCTGGACCTCGGAAGCTGGACATCTTGCACAGCGAGGTGGAGCTGAATCACCTGGCTGTGGATGAGGCATCTGGCATAGTGTCCCTGGGCACAGTGAACACCATCTACCAGCTGGGTTGCTGGGGAAGGGCCTTCCTCAGCTGGGGAAAGGCTGTCAAGTGCAGCAGTCTTTTCAAGGCGTTCTCATAGATCTTGCCACGGTCACTCAAATCCTCCCATGCGTATGTCCCTGGAATTCCTTTCCTGTAATACCATGGGATAACCTATTTCCAGACTAGTCTTTCTCCAGTAACAAAACTGCCACAGACCAGAGAAGACTATGTGGATGTGAGGACTAAATGCACTGCAATGTCTGGATCTGGATCACAGAAAACCTGGGAAAATCCCTGAGGTTTACTTAATGGTAACATACCTATGTCAGGTCTCAGTTTTGACAAATGTCCCATGATAATGCTAGGTGTTGATGAGGGAAACTAGATAGGGGCATACAAAAATTCTGTACTATCTTTGCAACCTTTCTGCAATTCTAAAACTATTCCAAAATAAAGTTAGGGTTGCAGTTAGGGGATAGGAAAACTAAGGATTAGGGTTAGAGCATACAAAAACTCTCGATAACCTTTACTTCCTAGGAAAGGAGTAGATTATGAGGGCCATATATATATATTTTTTTGGTATATTTTATAATCCAATTCAAAATTTGATTTCCCTTCCCCACACTTGACTTATTTTTGCAATATAGCATTTTGGTATCTAGAGTTTTCATTCTTTGTATTTTGAAATCAAAATGCTTGTTCAAGCAAGTAGCTGTTGATCATCTGCAAGCAGCTAAAGTGTACACAGGCATAAAACTACAGGGCAAGTCAAAAGAGCTAATTGAACTTTTTATTTTAAAACATTTTAATGTATTCTGGTTATGCTTTGCTTTGCTCTCTGCCTGGGCAGAAAAACTGCAGATAGCGGCTGGTGGTCAAAAAGGTCAGAGCAGAAATATGTTAAGAAAATGCTAACCTGCCCTGGCCCGTGTGGCTCAGTTGGTTGGAGCACTGTCCCATACACCAGGAGGTGGCAGGTTCTGTTTCTAGTCAAGGCACTTTCTGAAGTGATTTGATCCCTGGTTGGGGAACATGTGGGAGGCAACTGATTAATGTTTTTCTCTTTCTTTCTCTCTCTCTCTCTCTCTCTCTCTCTCTTTCTCTCTCTCTCTCTCTCTGTCTCTCCCTCCCTCCCTCTCTCTAAAATCAATAAAAAAAATTAAAAAAATGCTAACCTATACTAGGCAAGAGACACCCACTACCCTTTAAGAGACTTATCAAGAAGGGATGGCAGGATGCAGAAGGAAGGAAGGACAACAAACTGGTGTGTTCCTACTAGTATCCCAGTCCTGTTCTAACATATGCCTTTTAGCTCACCTATCACTAACGTGTCTTGCCTCTCTAATTATCTGGAGATTGGTATCCACCATGCAACCATGCAGACCTGCCTAGCCTTCTCTCTTAAGAGCTGCCACCAGTGTGATAGAGACAGAGGGAGCCAGGGGTCCCAGCTTCTGCTGTCATCGAGGTTGCTGAACAGGGTGTGACTTTGCAGCTGGAGCTGGAGAAACCTTTTCTCTAAAAACAATTGTAAATTTAGCTTCTTGTGCACTTTAACGTAGCATTATACTTTCTCATTTTGAACAGATTAACAATCTGTGTAGTTTATCAAAATAAGCACTATTTGATTGCACTTAATGAGAAATTTAACAGAGATAGCAAGCAAAAAAAAGGACATAGAAACCATGCAATTGAGCCAGGCAGAAAGGAAGAATACGATAGCTGAAATAAAATATAAACTAGGAAAAGTCAATAGGAGATTAGATAACAGATGACTCAGGGCATTTAGAAGTTGGGAATGGCTTGATCAAATTAACTTATGAGCCCTGACATCTGAAGATGGAAGATCTAGGCTTTGGTAGGAAAAACAAACCTCAATTTCATATAGGGAGGACTTAAGATGAAAAAAGAAAATGAAGATAGAAGGAATCATGTGAGGTTTGCTCTTCCTCCTATACATGCTGTAGCAATTCCCAAGCAGAGGCTGAGTTTCATGACATATCAAGGCAAGGGCACTGTTAGGTAGGCATGTATCATTAATAAACATACTAGCATTGCAGGAAGTTGGAAAACAAAATAGTCATGGAATAATGTGGCATTTGCCTATCATGGTACCCTTTTTCAAAATGGGAATGTCTACATTTTCCTTCAGGCATTGCAGTAATGAGATATACTTTTTTCAGGAGAATAGAATGGGTATACAGATGAATGTCTTCCTTGGGTGTGAGCAGGAGAGTGGAATTTAAGTTGCATTACAAGTCCAGCTGGCGCGGCTCAGTGGTTGAACATTAACCATGAACCAGAAGGTCACTGTTTGATTCCCAGTCAGGGCACATCATATTCTCTCTCTCTCTCTCTCTCTCTCTCTCTCTCTCTCTCTCTCTCTTTCTCTCTTTCTCTCTCTCCCTCCTCTCCCTCTCTCTCTCTTTCTCTCCCCCCTCTCCCTCTCTCTCTCTTTCTCTCCCTACCTCTCTGAAATCAATAAAAATTAACAAATAAATTGCATTATGAGTTTTCTCTATAGGAAAGGACTGTAAAATGGAATTACATCCACTGTGTGATGGCATGGGTATATATTTGGGAATATAAACATTCTTTATTTCACTTTCTCCTGAAAAAGCAACTCACAACTTAGGAAACTTTCTTCATTCACCAGATAACTCCTTTTAAATACATATTGAGTTTTATGCTTCTGAACTAGTATTTTCTGGCGTCAACTGATTAGTATCCTCTTGCATTGAGGAAAAATTAAAATGCCACTTTAACTCTCTGCAAAGAAAAGAGGCATCAATTTTAGACACTGGGGTAGGGTCACATGCCAGAAAGCCTCCATTCTAGCCATTTCTGTTTCAGAGCTGCTTTGGAGTGTTGATGATTATAAAATGGGGAGTTGAACTTCTGATCTGCCATTTCTCCTGAGGCACAATTACTGAGTTCTGTATTGGAAAATTGCTGTTTGCTCTGCTAACCGCTGGCTATCAGAAGATCTATAATGCAGTTAGCCCATCTCAGGGCACAGTGGGCTGGAACAGTGCACATAAGACAGAAAGCCTAGCATCTTCCTCTTAGGTACATGAAGAAACCAAGTTCTCAAACATCTTACATAAATCTCACATGGGTACTTTAATGTCAGTTTCTTGTAATATTTCTAATAGAAATATTAGGAAATCAGATTGAAAAGCCCATTTTACATATCGCTGCCCTTAGAATCTCTTTACCCACTGGGTAAGCTGTTGACTCCCTCATGTCATGTTCCTGATACAAGAGTTCCCTCAGTCATCATGGTCTCTCTGAGATTAAAGGTAAAGGAATAACGGGAGAGGCCTGTTTGGATAGAGGAGTCTAATCAGAATTTTCTGACACCCACATGCATTTGGGGTAGGAATGCCCTCAAATTCAGCTCCCAAATGAGATTTTTCAAATCCAAGTCTCTCTCCACAATGCAATAGACTTACAATTCCCTCTTCTGCTTCATGCCTCACCACAAACCATCCACTTTGTTCAACAACAACAAAGACTATTAATAGCGATTTTTTTTCAAGCAGAGGACACATTGGTATTTATTCTAGCGATTAAATTTCCCTTTGGTGACACTTTATGCTAATATGCTTGCAATAATTTCATTTCTGGGTTTGGAGGATTCTGTGATTGCCCAGTGGCCAAATTTTGTATAAATAAAAGATTTTTTTGCACAGATCATCATATCATCCATCCGATTTTCAAACGGGTCCTTTCACTGAAGATCAAGAGTCATTATTATAAGACATACCTGTAGCTGTGATTTGTTTGGCATCTCTGTAATATTTGTGACACACATATATCTATGCATGACACATTATCACACCTATGCCTTAAATTTAACTGTTCGAGAAAACTGTACAGGTTCAATTCTTCAATAAAGGTTTTATTCCCATTAACTCTCCTCCACCTACCCACCCTCATTCTGGATTTTAGATGGAAAAATCTACCTCAGGTATATATAGGTAGCAGTATTAATACCTATTCCTTCAGGAGACACATGGGGGTTAAACCAGATGAGATCCAGGCCAGGTGCTGGAAATCAGCTAGTTCACTGTGGAACACCCAGTGCCTGTGCTAGGGAGTTATGATGATCAGAAGATAAATACTCCGCACCAGGCTGAGACATTGTGTTCTAATCCCAGGGAAGAGCAGAAGTGGAGAAAATAGGCAGTCACAGAAATGGGAGGAATGGGTTTGTTTGGGAAGTGCTGCCTGCTTTCCTTTTCTGGCCATCTGCAAGTGTCACAGCTTTTGCCTATCCTACTTAGAGGCATGGTTCGTCCTTTGATAAATCCACGTGAACCCAATCAGGCCCTAGCCTGGCATCCTGCAAAGCAATTCTTTGCTGTGCAGAGAGCAAGCATTTTATACTGTCTCCAAACCACATTTACAGAGGAAAACTCATTGATGGGTATTGTCAAGAAAACAAAGCATAACAAAATAAAAGGCATTATTTACTTTACAGGTATTGTTGACTTGGAACAAAAATATTTTCCTGGACCTTGACTGTATTTCTAAGTCTGAATTTCCTTAGTTGCATTTATGGAAGTGAATGTGTTCTATAAAAATTGAGGAGAAACTTACAACATAAATATAAAATAGAATAACAATAAACTTAACATGTAAACAGTTAAATTCAAATGTAGGCCATATAAGTACATAAAAATATAAAACATATCTGTGATGATTTAATAAAACCTTCAAAATATTCATGATTAAAACCAACTGTAAATAACACATAGATATAGCTAATGATATTTAAAAGAATATATTTCAAATTTATAAACTCTGATGTAATGTTCATCCTTTCTAAAATATCATTCTGTCTTATTTTTTAACTTGTTGAAAATTTTCTTAATTTAAATATGAATTATTTATAAGTTATATTCAGGATCATTGATCCTGAGCCCACCCTAGAAAGAGGTATTACTGAGAAATTAATGATGTATATGGCTCTGAGCACATCAGACATAACTTTGATCTTAATTACTTTTGTGCAGAAGGCATTCTAGTCAAAATACCTTTGAGGAAAATATGTTCTTGGCACAATACTAAATACGTAAGAGCTACTTTAATTATGTTTAATATTTTTGGCACAGTGTCAAATTCCTGTGGTATTGAAATTATAGTGGGAAAGTTTTTCCTTCCAAAATGGTTTCTATAACAAACAAAGCCTATACACAACAGACATGCACATACTGCTGTAACTCCATACGGAACATGAGATTTTTTCCATCCAAGGAGGAAGATACTGACTCTGCCCAAGCTCAACTCCTTGGGAAAGATCATTGAGAGCGAAGGGGTGCATCTACAAAGCTTCAAGTGGGATACCTATGTCCACTTGGACTCCTACCCCAAACTCCAGGATTGAGCTCATGATTTGGGCCTAGGCACACAACTCATGATGATTCTTGGGGAATTGCCATGCGAACCAGTTCAGCCCATTGAGAGTCATCCCCAGCATTCCTCCTGGTGTTGTCCACAAAAATGCTCATTCTGGCCAGATAAAATATCCAACTTAGAATTATTCTTCACTAACCTTTGAGAAGAGTATTTTTTGAGCAAGACACATAGACCAAAACAGAATCAGAGATAGAAAGAAAACTTTCTAATGATATCTGGGTCATACTTGAAGCCATCCTACTCCTAGATTTTTCAGTTAAGTGAGCCAATATATTCTCAGCTTTCATTTTGTTTCTGACCTTCGCTACTCTGAGTCCTCCCTAATAAATTCAACAGTGTGCATGCATTAATTTATTTCATTAAATCTAATTGTTATAATACACCTCTAAGGAGTCTAAGGAGAGTATACATAGTATAGGTAGAATTAGGAAATACTCAGGCCTAGGATAAAGTCAATAATCTAAACAAGTATCTACTATCATTTTCTCTCCTTCTTGCTCTAATATCAGAATATTGGGCAATAACTATAATTGGCATTGCTACTTTAACTGGTATATCTAATTTTTACCACTTTGAATTCAAACTTTATTTAAAAACACCATTTCTGTTTCCTGACAAATTAGCTCCAAGTCTGGTATTTCCCTGGAGACTCAGTCCATGATGTTAGTTCCTTATAGTGGAACATAACATTTAAAATTATGATAATTAATTCTTGAATAAGGTCATTCAATTTTAGAAATGATTGGCCTTAAAAGAAGACAGCAGCTTTCCTATGTTCCTACCGCCTGCTGACCCTGTTCATTGGAACATGGTATGTTGGAGTAGGACTTGAATGGTCCTCAGGGCAATCAGAAATAACAAAGGCTTAGCAGTAGGAGTGTTCACACTAGCAGCTAGCAGGAGTGACCAATATACTGTGAATACCTTGAAAATGCACTCACATGAGCAGCTTCTGGCCCTAGACAAGTATTAAAAACACTGTCAAAGAACACTAATATAACAACTGGTTTGAAGTCATGAGCTCCACAAAATCTTGAAAAAAATCATTATAAATCTATTAACTGTAGGGTCAGTATAGGGCAAAGTCATAGTACACTCTCCAGAATGCAAAACACTTGCAAGACTGCCAAAAACATAATTCCTGCTGAAGATGAAGTCCCAACGACAAATTATAACACACACGAAAAGAATAACCAGAAACCTGTAATTGAGAAATTTGGCACTCATAGGACCAGAAATAATTGGGCAAACAGAAAGAGACTTAAAAGAAAATATGTATAAAATATCTAAAGATTAAAAAATGTCTTACATAACAAGAAAAACAGGAGGTTATAAATTTAAAAATGGGCTGCTATGAAAAGAATCGAGTAAGGAACATAGGAAAAACATACGGCAATTGAAATGAAAAGTTAATAAAAATAGGTTAATCAATGTAGGTGACAAAATTGAAATGAGAAGCAGTTAACTGAACAATATACTAGAAGGATCTCCAAGGATATAACCCATTATATAAGTGGAAAGATAAATAGAAGTAAAATAAACAGAAGAGAAAAAAATATAAGGGACATGGCAGAATGAGAAATTTTAACATACCAAATAGTAGTGCCCAAAGGAGAAAATAGATGGAAAAATAATATTCAAAGAGATTAAGGTTCAGAGTTTAATCCTTTAATTAAGTCTTTAATCAATTAATACTTTAATCGACCTTTAATTAAAACTTTAATTACTTAGTTATCCAGAAATTAGGAAGAAGACATAGACTTTAAATGTCAAAGATCTGTTTAGAAAGATATCGGAAAAATCCACATTTAGCATAATTGAAATTTCATAACATCAAGGACAAATATAAAATATGGAAATTCTCCACAGAGAAAATTTAATTATATATTAATTCAAAATTATTGAACAATTCAAATTAACAAAATAGTTCTCATCAGCAGTGATAGATTCCAGAAGTAAACCAAATAATAATTTTAAAGTGCTAAAGATTATTTACTGTAATCCTAGTTAAATATTACTTAAGTTGTGAGGGCAAAATAAAGATAATTTTTAAAATAAAGGACTTTAAAAGTTTCTTGCCCACAGATGATTTGCTGAGAAAACTACTAATGGTCATATTTCTTTAAGAACAAAAATAAACCAGAAGGATAGTGTGGGATAGAAGAAAAACAGTAAAAATCGTGTACATATAAAAAACTTGAAAAGAATGAAGGGAAAAAGGAAGAAACCATATTAGGATGAGAACAGGGTCAGCAGGCGGTAGGCTGTGTGTCTTTGGGCCATTATTAGTGCTTCCACCTCTAGAATGACAGGATTAGCTGTTAACTTTACAATTTATTTGACAAACAGCTGCAAATAGGTTTTTTTTTGTTAATTATTTTTATTTGACTTTAATGTTGTGCTTAGATTTCATATCTTTTTCTCCTACTATCTGTGATTGCATATTCAATGCTTATGAGTCTTCTTGTTGCCTAAGCCTCGCCCACCAAGTATTCATCATCATTAGATTGTTACTTGATTGAGAAAACAAAGATGTGCATGAACATTTATAACCATACATATATACATAGACAAGTGAAGCTGTCCTTCTCCTGAGTCAGGATGCCCAACCTTTCAGAGTCTGCCAATCATGATTTGTTAGGTTATGCAGGAGTGACAAAAGTTTTTATTAAAAAATAATTTTTATATCTTTATTAGTGAAATACAAAAAGGAAATTTATATTCTGGACTTCATTTACTTACCATACTTTCTAAATATTAGTTAAGGTATATATAAATATACTAGAGGCCCAGTGCATGAAATTCATGCACGGGGGTGGGGTGGGGTGGTGTCCTTCAGCCTAGCCTGCTCCCTCTCCCATCTGAGACCCCTTGAGGAATGTCCGACTGCCCGTAGGATTTGGGCCTAAACGGGCAGTCAGACATCTCTCTCACAATCCACGACTGCTGGCTCCCTACTGCTCATCTGCCTGCCTTCCTGATTGCCCCTAACCGATTTTGCCTCCCAGTCTGCTCACCCTCAACCACTCCTCTGCCAGCATGATTAATGCTTAATTTCTCCCCTCCCAGCCTGTTTGCCCCTAATTGCAGGCCTGGTCACCCCTAACTGCCCTCCCCTACAGGCCTGGGTTCCCCTCCCCCCCAATTGCCCTCCTCTGCCAGCCTGGTCACCCCTAACTACCCTCCCCTGCAGGCTTAATCACCCCCAACTACCCTCCCTTGCAGGCCTGGTCCCTGCCAACTGCCCTCTCTTGCTGGCCAACTTGTGGTGGCCATTTTGTGTCCACATGGGGGCAGGATCTTTTGACCACATGGGGTAGTCATCTTGTATGTTGGAGTGATGTCAATTTGCATATTACTATTTTATTACATAGGATAGAGGCCTGGTGCATGGGTGGGGGCTAGCTGACTTGCCCTGAAGGGTGTCCCAGATTGGGGTGGGGGTTCCCTTGGGGTGTGGGATGGCCTGGGCGAGGGACCTGTGGTGGTTTGCAGGCGGACCACACCCCCCAGTTACCCAAGTGGTGGCCCTGGCATCTGGGATTTATTTATCTTCTACAAATGAAACTTTGTAGCCTAGAGCAGAGCCAAGCCTTCTGCTTACACAGCCATTGAAACTTTGCTGCCTTAAGTGGAAGCTTAAGGTGTGGGGAAAGCTTGGCTTCCTCCATCGCAGGTGGCAACCCAAGCCTCCCTCCTGCTCTCTCTCTGTGGCCATAGCCCTTTGGTTGAGTTAATTTGCATACTCACTCTGATTGGCTGGTGGGCATGGCTGGTGGGTGTGGCTGGTGGGTGGAGCAGAAGTATGGTCAATTTGCATATTATTCTTATTAGATAGGATACTGTATATTTGTGGCTTGTTGTTTGCTTGCTATAGTTTATGCTATGAGTTTTGAAATTCAATAATTTAATAACTAAGTTAAATTTATGTTACTAGCACACTGAACCTCATTCTCTTCACTTAAATAATTGGGATAATAGTACTCTTCTAGGGGGATTTAAGAGGGTTTTATGAACCAATGTTTGACTATAAAATGTCTGGCACATGCCTGGCTCAATACACAATAAATATGAAGACTACTCTCGCCTTATATTTTGTTGAGACAAGACTGTGCTATCCTGTTCAGATTGCATCCTGAAATAGGATGCCTAAAATGTGCATTTCCACCATCAACTAATCATAGAAAATAATGAGTAATTAGGAAATATAAGAGAGAATTTTTAAAAAGAGCATAATAAATAAAATTCCTGAAGAGATTTAATTTACTGAATGGCAATAATTCAATCCAGAAATGAAATCTGTAGCTTATAAATACCCCATGATGATTGTCTCCAGTTCTTGAACTGCATCCTCCTCTTCCCCAGAAACCCACATAAATAAGAACCCACAGGAAGGTCTGGGCTGACAAATCAGGGAGGTGTAATCACTTATTCACTTGAATTTTCATGGTCTTTTGTATGTGAGAGGTGACCAAGGACCAGAGCTGGCAGGAGGAAACACCTGGTAGCCACTGCCTTTTCTTATGCCTAATTCCATGTGTCTCTTGTCTCCTTTCCATACAATTAACTCATATTCATTCATTCCTCTCTCTATTTCCTCTCCTTCCTACCTCCTTTTCTCTTTTTCTCTTTAACTCTCCCTCATGCCTATTTCATTCTGTTTCCCCTTGAGTCTTATTAGAAAGATTTTCACAATTTTCTCTCTTACCATTTATCACTTGGTAATTTTTCTACATTATCACCACTTTTTCCTGAATATCCTATTCATTTCTTATTGGAAATGTCAAGATTTGCCTTAAGTTTTAGATTTGTATAATCCTAGAATCAGGGGACACCCTTTTTTCCTTGGTATTGTCTCCTCCACAACACTCAGTCTTCATAGATGATCATCTCTGCTGGAGCTTAGCCAAAGGAGAGAAACTCATTTTTCAGGATTCTCTTCATGGCATTAGGAAAGGAAGCAGTTACACTAACACCTAGCTGAAAAACAAGAAAATAAACAAGGCAGTCTATCTAGACTTTTAACAGCATTTAAAAAACCTTTGGCATTTATATAATTGTTCTAAAGACACAACTTACAGATGTACTGACATCAAGAATATCATCAACAGCTGACTGGTTCTGTCTTTTGATTTTTGCCTCCCCCACTGAACAAAGAGCACTCTGATTGGTGGCAGTGACAGAATGGATGCACAGCAGATAAAGAGCATTGCATTGTTTGTTGACAATAGTTATCTTATTTTTCTCATGTGTAGGCAGAAAGTGGTTAAGTACTTACTAGTTTTCATTAAAAAAGTAGAGAAAAAATAAGGAGAGCTCAGCCACTTTTATTGACTTCAGGTTTCCTAGGTGACACCATCTATGTGACAGTAGATAACAGAATTAGTCAGAAGAGAAATATTAAATGACATCAAATAAAATATTTTTAAAATTTAAGAGGGCACTATCACAAATGGATCTTTGTGGCAAAAAAAAATGAAAAATATTAGAATAGCTTTTCTCTTTCCACAGAATAAAATTAGCTGACAGCTATGTTTTGATAGACTTCTTTATTTGGTTTGTGGTGACTTAAGGAGATAAAGTCATAATTTCAGTCACCATTATATACAGAAAAGATAATTAGAGAAGATAAGTATACAGACAAGTGCAAGAATGAAAAAGTGTGACATAGCAAGATTTCCATAAGCGGAACAAAGGATTTTTAATATAATTGAGGTCTTTTTCTGTTAGTACCAATTGCAAGTGCGTCAGAGCCCACATTGTAACAGGGCAAGTCATAAAGTATCCAGGTTCCAATCTCAGAGAGTGTCTCCAAGGAAGTTTTCCAACTGGTTCCTTGATCCACTAAAATCTCCAGGTAATGAATGATTTGCAATACACCATTGGTAGAAGAGAAAAAGAAAGACATTGGGAGCTGCAGACACTCAGTTTCCCTTCCAGTGACTGTATGTGTGTGAAGCCCTAAGAACTTGGGAAGTAAGTTGCCCTGTGAACTTGAAATTGTAAATCTCCACATAAGACATGTCATTAGACTTGTGTTTTATAAGTGTTTATGTAACAAGTTTAGGAATATCTCAAACTTCAGTGTATCCTGTATTTAATTTCTGGGAGACAGAACTGAGATGCAATTATTATAAAGGATCTTACATTATATTGTACACTTTTTGGGTAAAGATTGCAGGAATGGAAGACAATTAATTGGATAGAAATTGTTACCCAAAGATTCCATTCAAGCACAGGATAGCAGAGAAGATACCCTCTCAGATCATCATAAATGCCTCAATTGATTATCAACCTGGGCAATAACCACAGGCTTCAGAACCTGATGCTAATTCATCTTTGAGCCAGGCAACCACCAAGAGGACTTGTCTTCTCACGTACTGGTCAGATCATCCATTCCTTTTGATCACAATATTTCTCCTTGGAAATTAATACAATTGTGGAGAGTTTTGTTAATATGAACTAACACCTCTAAATCATTGCTTTGCTGGAACTTAGCCAGTATCAAGTTTTAAAGCCCACAATGTTCAGAGCCACACTTTGGATGGAGTTGAACTCACTAAGTTAAAATCCATCTTTAGTGTTCTAGGGGGGTGGGGAAACTCTCCAGGTGTCCCCTGCCTCACTCAAGTGTCACTAGATTCTGTGTCAGATTCCAGCTGCAGTTGCTCTAAAGTTAGATAGAGAATTTGGGTAAAGAAATAATGAGGAAAGGTTTGCACTGTTAGGGAACACTAGAAGAACATTCATAAATGAGACATAGGACTGTTTGAAAAATTCAGGTTTTCAAAAGTTTTCAAGTTTCTTTTTTACCAAAGTAGTCATTTTATCTCTAACGTTCTTTGGCGCAACATTTCAGAATCTAAATGATAAAATTGTCACTCTTCAAAGTCATTTGCTATATAATTATTATGTTTTTTAAAAAAGAATTTATTTGGGCTCCTACATGCTATTTTGAAGCTTGATGTAGTTCTGTATTAGAATATATTGCATTACTTTATTGCTTTTATCTTTGATAGCCTTCTAAATGTTGGATTTATAATTTTTATTATTATAACCTACAAATTATCATAGGTTAACTTGTTTTGGCATAAAACTTCCTTGCCTTTATCTAAAAGTTTCTGTAATACTTTTTAACATAGTGGATGAAAAACATCCAGAGTATAAATCTGACTCTTAGAACAATAGACTGCCTACCTATAAAAACGTCCTCATCTTTGTGATGAATTAATCCTTATAAAGTTGTATTTTGGTTTGGACTCAGCTCCAGCTTTGATATTTATACCTTTTAAAGGACAGATGAGAGGTCGTTATGCCTTCACATAGGTCCTAAGTAAATAGATTAGCAACGTTTCTTGCTAACATTGTGCTCAGCATTTTATCAAACAGACTATGAAGATGAAAACCCAGGTAATTAAGGAGCAAGATTCAAAGCTGTGTTCAGCAGATCTCAGAGACTGTGAATGATGAAATCAAGGTCAAAGTGGAGACAGATTTATGAAGAGCCAGAGAAAGATGGAAATATTTGAGTGCCTCTCTTTTGTTGAGTTCCTTTTTGGACCAATGCCTGCCATTTTTTCTTTCTTTCTTAACTGTAGCTTGAACTGGAATCTAAAGGAAGTGGATGATGAATGTCGTTTCCACATTAAAAGACACACTAATTCCGAAATATTTCCTGTATTTGCACCACCTCTTCCTGTGGCCTTGGCTCACAAAGAGAATTTACCACCGACTATTCCATTGGGTCTATGGAAAAGGTATAATGAGGGCCCTTCATAAAAAAGCAAAAATGGCTTAATATATCAGTCAGTCAGTTGGTCTTTTGATCAGTAAAATTTTTAGTAGTCTTTTTGAAGGTGCCATATTACAGTAGACATCAAGTGGACATTACAGTGGACAGACAAGTATTAGATTTGACTCAAGACTCAGTGGCTTTATGTAAAGACCTTTACTTTTTTGAGTTCTAATTTACTTACCAACAACCAAGGTTTAAAATCTAGCTCACAACTGATTTAAGAAGTGAGCAGAGTCCAGCCAGCGTAGCTCAGTGGTTGAGCATTGACCTATGAATCAGGAGGTCACGATTCCTAGTTGGAGCCATGCCTGGGTTATGGGCTTGAACCCCAGTCTAAGGCATTCAGACGGCTGCTGAGCAATGATTCTCTTTCATCATTTTTTTAAAAAATATATTTTATTGATTTTTTACAGAGAGGAAGGGAGAGGGATATAGAGTTAGAAACATCGATAAGAGACATCGATCAGCCACCTCCTGCATGCCCCATACTGGAATCAAACTTGGAACCCTTCAGTCCGCAGGCTGACGCTCTGTCCACTGAGCCAAACTGGTTTCGGCCCTCTTTCATTATTGGTGCTTCTATCTCTTGCTCCCTTTCCCTCCCTCTCTGAAATCAGCAAAAATATAAATATTTTTAAAGTAGTAAACAGAATTATACATGTAAATTATGATACATGATGCCAATTTGAGTTCCTCAATCAATGTTTATCCATTATTGTCACCACAGAATACATACATTTACCCCTAAAATGAATTCCAACCATAATCACTGTCACCTTCAGTTTCAATAACAAAGAGTGTCCTCTGTGGCTTAGACTCCATCTGCCCCTACACTGTTTATTTCTTTCTTTCAGTAGAGACTAGCTCGCCTTACTTCAGACAGGCTTTACAAGATGTATCATTTTTCATAAAGTAAATTTATTATTATTAATTTATTTCTCAGTACATATGTAACATGTGTCAGGCTCTGTGCTGGGCTCTATGGCTGGTTCAAAGGTCAACCAAGAGCAGCCTGCCCTTTAGATTGCTATATCCAAAGTCATTATTGTCATTGTCACCATCATCATAGCTTAGGGGAAAACATGTAAACCTGTTAGCATGTATGTATAGTTTCTTTCACAATATTTCCTATGATTACAATTGAGGCAAATAAGATTTTATCGACTGATGTATAGTCACAGAAAATCATAGTAAGGAAAACAACCTGAGGGATGATGGTAGAATTCTAAGTTTGTGATTTCATGCGCCTTTCTTGTTCTCCTTTTATGCACAATCATTTACTGAAGACCATCTAGAAATATAGTGGCCAGAACTATAACACAGATGCAGTCTCTTCACTTTTCGGGACAGTACAGGCTTTGTAGTGGAACAGGATCTGGTTCTAATCCAGGCCCCATTGTTTAATAGTTAAATGTCTCTGGGCCTCAGTTTCTTTATCTGTTAAAAAAAAAGGCAATAAATACTATAAAATATTACTGTAAAATGAGTGAAGATACATAAGCATATACCTCTGATTTTAAAAAAATATAGATTTTTTATTATCTATGTTTTTATTTAAATTATTTATCTAATGAATGACAGACCAAATACAGTGCCACATGGCACTCTCTTTTAGGTGAACTGAATATTCAAGCCATATTTCAAGTATGGTTATTCAATTACAACTATTCTAACCTGACTTTATTATTATGCACTTTACCCATATAGCTAACATGGTAAATAAAGAAATGATGTTAAGAGTTCAACTCTGGGGTTAGACTCAACAGGTTCAAATCCCAGCTGTGAGACATTGGGCAAGGTGCTTTAGTGATCCAGGCCTCAGATTTCTCTAGGATAAGACAGGGTTACAGCTTGGGACCTACTAAATATCCAGTATGTATTAACTATTATCCACAAATACCATTCAATATTAAAATATCCTCGGTCTATATACCACATTGGATGTCTAAGGGAATTTGGCATGAATACTGGCTCCTACTGTTAATGCTAGTATTCTTTTCAAAATCGTCATGAGCTATTTACATGCTTGGGCATGGTCATTATTGCAGCCTAGTCTACCCTTAACTAATACAACAGCAAATCAGGTTAACAATCTCCTCCAGTCTCTGCTGACTTCTGTTATAATTCTATGCATATTGAAGCCTGGCTCATAATCTCTCCTGATGACACATTACCCTATTGTATTTAGTTTGTGCTTCCGGAGCATTTCATGGCACCTCTACATTCTCCAGTGCCTATCACTGCCATGCCTTGGACTTAATTGGATAAGTGTCCTTTGACAATCTCTGAATTAGAATACAGGTCTATGGAAATGGAGCTGTGTCCCTAATCTGAATACCTTAGTCTTATTACCGTGACCTGAATAAACTTAGGGAACTGAAGAAGTAAATGAATACATGTTTGGTTGGAGTATCTAAATCTGGAATTGCTCTTTTTTTTTTTTGTCCTTAGCTTTTTTCCACAATTTCAATTCATCCTGGTTTTCTACTTGACTATTTTAAAATACATTTTATGCCACATTTTAAATTGCATTTTACTTTTCACTTTTGCTTGTGTGATTTTTCTTCCTCCTTTTGTATATATATGTTTAAGTCTAAGATCATCTGAGAGCTTCCTGTGAGGCTTAATGTGAATTTTTTGGCTGCCTGTGCCTTTTCTCCTCAATTGGGAACATTTATGATTGTATACTTTCATTTTTAGAACTTTCCATTCCTCTTCGATGAGATTTTCTGTTGAGACTATGCCTGGGAATCATCTGGGATGGGCTTGCATTTGTGCTCTGTGAGAGAAACCAGTTAGGGGTCACACTGCTACATTATACTCCCCTGGGCAGAGCGGGCTTCCTAGGGAAAGCAGGCTAATAATTCAGGGTCATCTGGGAGGTGTGTGATTCTCTCTAGGTTCCCCTGGCTTTCTGCCTAAGAGCATCCACACCACAGGAAGCTACAGCCACCCCCAAAAAAACCTTGTGATGGACCTAAGCTCACTGTATGTCTCTCTAGCCCTTCCCTCTCCCTCCTTTCTCGCTATCTCCATTTCTGTGTCATTCTTTCTCACTCTCTCTCTCTCTCTCTCTCTCTCTCTCTCTCTCTCTCTCTACCTCTGTCTGTCTCTCTTCTTCTACCCCAGTCTCCCTTTCTCCATCTCAGTCTCTGTTCCTGTCCCTTTCTCTCCTCTCTCCTGACTCCTTAATATCCATACTTTTATTTTTATGTTCCTTTAAATAATATTTTCTTAACTCTTTTTACTCTTATATTTCCTTTCAGAGTCTTTTGCCATGGAATCATGCCAGCCTTTTTATGAACTTTTGAAAAATCTGTTTTCCTAACGTCTAGAGTGCACGTCTGACTATGCCCACTGTTTCCTTTCTTCACTGTTATGGATTCCAGGATGACTTGATTTCTCCCAAGGTTCATATAACTTTTCCTGCAACAGTAAGTTCTTTCTTGTTGGTTAGCACTAAATGCAGATTAGAAATTTTTCTTATTACTTCCTCTACCTACTACGAGATTAAATTGTCAATAAAAAAAGCAGGATGTTCTACCTTGTGTGGAATGTCCTGAGAGTTGAACGTCTTCTTCACTGTTACTTCTTGCCTCTGAGCCAGTTTTATTCTGGAATAAGATCCATCTTCTTTACCTTCTACCTGGCCAGAAAGTTCTTTTGTATAACCACACATGATCACTGTTTCTCTCCATTTTGTCCTCACCCAAATGTTTTGTACCATTCCTCAAGTTCATGTCATTTTATAAATTATAGCTTATGTTTAGAAAAAACATAATTGCTCCATTCTATTGGTATTATTCCTTTTAAGCAAAATTTACCTTTTAGTTGTCTTATTTTAGACATGAATTTAATGCCATCAATAGTTAGAAATACTTAATTTCTGGATTGTAAATTACTAGAGGTCAGAAGCCATGTCATATTCATCTTTGTATTTTTAGAGGCTACAACAGTCCTGAAACATATCCACATGAATTAAACTGAACTGATGCTTGTTTTAAAATGACAAATTTAATGGATTCTTCCCCATGCACTGCGCATAGATACATAAACACGTGAGGCCTTAAGTGAATTCCACATTTCTGAATTTGTCCTGAAAATGATCTAGTATTTCTTTCACAAGTTCTCTCTATGTGTTGCTTTGGATGAATTTTTGTTGCAATTTTCTACCGATCTTCATATTTTAATTTGAAGAGCTTTTGATCAGCCATTGAAAGGAGATTATTACTGGGAAGCATCAATGAGCCCGAAACTACATTAGGTGTAGTGACTCTTAAAATTCTATCCTGTTTGGGAAAAAACCATGGCAGCCAGCAGTGGCACCCTGTTGGCTTTAAGGACATAACACATAGATACACAGTGTACTTTTGCCATGGAAGACAGAGGAATAAGATAAAGAAGCAGGAGGCAGCCTCCCCGATCCTTGTCCATGACCCAGCCAGGGGGTTAGATAGAATGATTTACTCTTTTCTTCACTATACTGACTTTGCCTGGACTATAGTTGCAGGACTATTGGCACCAACAATAGTCTCAGTCCACCACTCAGACATGCAAAAATAATTTTTTATTTTTATATATTCAACCAAATTATTATTTGACCTCCTAATCTGATGAAGTGGAAAAAAAAACTGAATCATAGTTATTTTTAGAATTCTGATCTCACTTTCTATCCTTCTCTTCAGGTTGTGTCTAAATTTCTGGGATATAATAGTGCTGAGGATGGGGTTGGACATTATTATGGTCTATCTCTTCCTCCCTGTCTTTGTCCATGTTAGTCCCTTGTGATAGGTCCATCACCCATCTGGTCCTCTGTCAGCAACCCATACCAGTGACAGACAGAGGCCCCATAGAACCTTCAGAAGCAGAAGTCTCTGTGATAACTTTTTGATATTCTTGGGCACTTGTGATTCATCCAATGTACACATACCAGGGAACTATATAAGGCCTACTAGCAATATTATGCAACCATTTCTTGTCTAGAATCTAGTTATTTTTGGATCATACCTAGATGAAAAAATATCATCTGCTCTCAGATAAAAATATATTGTGCTAGGTGATTTTAGAGGTCTAAGCTTGGAGAAGTGCTGCTTCAGGAATCCATCAATATCTGTGTCTACTTAACCCTCCTCCCCAGCTTTTACTACCAGCCCAAGAAATAATATTTTGGTCTTAAAGTTGATAAAGTGGAAATTTGCTCATACATATATGATTCTACTAGAGGTCTGGTGCACAAAATTTGTGCATGGGGGGGGGGCGGGATGTCCCTCACCCAGCCTGTTCCCTCTCCAGTCTGGAACCCCTTGAAGGATGTCCGACTGCCCGTTTAGGCCCAATCCTAACTGCTGACTCCCAACTGCTCACCTGCCTGCCTTCCTGATTGCCCCTAACCTCTCATAATCCAGAACTGCTGGCTCCCAATTGCTCACCTGCCTGCCTTCCTGATGAGCCCTAACTGCTTCTGCCTGCCAGTCTGATCACCCCCTAACCACTCTCCTACCAGCCTGATTGATGCCTAACTGCTCCCTGCTAGCCTGTTTGCTCCTAACTGCCTTCCTCTGAGGCCTGGTCACCACTAACTGCCCTCCCCTGCATGCCTGATCACCCCTAATTGACCTCCCCTGCAGGCCTGGTCACCCTCAGCTTCCCTCCTCTGCCAGCTTGGTCCCTGCCAACTGCCCTCCCCTGCTGGCCAATTTGTGGTGGCCATCTTGTGTCCACATGGGGGCAGTCATCTTCTGTGTTGGAGTGATGGTCAATCTGCATATTACTCTTTTATTAGATAGGATAGAGGCCTGAAGCATGAGTGGGGCCAGCTGGTTTGCCCTGAAGAGTGTCCTAGATCAGGGTGGCAGTTCCCTTGGGGCATGGGGTGGCCTGGGCAAGGGTGGTCGTTTGCAGGCCAGCCACATACCTGAGAGACCCAAGCAGAGGCCCTAGTATCTGGAATTTATTTATCTTCTACAATTGAAACTTTGTAGCCTGGATCAAACCAAGCCTTCTGCTTGCTCCCTGGCGGCAGTCATTGAAATTTTGTTGCCTTAAATGGAGGCTTGGGTCAGCCAGGGTGTGTGGAAAGCTTGGCTTCCTCCATTGTTGGAGGCAACCCAAGCCTTCCTACTGCTCTCTTTGTGGCTGTAGCCATCTTGGTTTGTTTAATTTGCATACTCGCACCTGATTGGTTGGTGGTGTAGTGGAGGTATGGTCAATTTGTATATTGTTCTTTTATTAGAGAGGATACTCTAAGTCTGTCTTCTTCATTCTAAGCATTTAAATTTTTGAAACTAAAAACTCAAGCAAACATCTTTATTTTCTGATATTATATTTATCTCCTAAGATAATAAATACAAAACAAATGACCTAACTGCATGGTTGAGAGAAAAGGCCAAGTGAAAATGGAAAGGACTTGGAGATTAGTGAGAAATAGATTAATGTTTTCAGAATTAATCTCTGTCTCCTTCCCTTGACACGTTCTGCTATAGGTTGCAGGATTATGGGGAGAACACATATAGTAACCAGCCCTGGCTATCCCTGATCAAGAAGAGGGATGACAGCTGCATTTACTCCAATACTGGCAGACAAAACAAGTAGTGAATTGGACAACAAGAGGGAAGGGCCATGCAGGAGAGAAAAGTCATTCTATACCTTCCATGTGTCAAGATTTGAGATCAGAAGGTTTCTAATCTAATAAAAGGGTGATATGCTAATTAGACCTGGTGTCTTCCAGGCATCCTTCCTGACAAAGCTGGGCCTGAGAGAAGCCACCCATCCATGGTCCTGGGCACCAGCAGCTGTGGCCCGGGAGAAGCTGCCCGCCCAAGATTCCGGGTGCCTGCAGCCATCCAGAGAGAGGAAAGCCCAGGTTCCAGGTGCCTGCGGCTGGCCAGAGGAGCGAAGCCTGGGTCCTGGGTGCAAGGATGAGATGGTTAGGGGCAATCAGGCAGGCAGAGGTGATTAGGAGCGATCAGGCAGGGAGGCAAAGGGGTTAGGGATTATTAGGCAGGCAGGCAGTTGAGTGGTTAGGAGCCAGTGGTCCCAGATTGTGAGAGGAAGTTGGCATCCCCCATGGGGTCCTGGATTGGAGAGGGTGGAGGCTGGTTTGAGGGAATCCCCCCCGCCATGCACGAATTTTGTGCACCAGACCTCTGGTTTAATAATAAGAGAACATTTGATTGTCATGGAGTAGGTATACCACGCCTACTTTTCCTTATCAAAAATGCTTATAATCTAAACTTATCATTTTAAAACCTAGCCATTTCTAATTGCCAAATGCATTTTTAAATCACTTTTACTCTACTCACATTCATTGAGTGTCTAATGTGTGAAAAGACATAAGATGTACTCAGTCTTCAGCACATGGATGTAAATGGGACAGATAGTCAGGGGAAGGCTGCCTTCTCCACACTGTATGCTAGGCTCACAGGTGGGTAGGAGCACAGGGGACAGTACAGTTGTGAGAAAGCATATAATAAGGAGCAGAGCGGCCCAAACTGAGTCTGACACATGTAAGAGCATACCAGGTAGACCATGAGAAGGTTTAGAATCTTCTCCCTAAGTGTAACAAAAGCAACTGAATGATTTTAAGCCTACACTAAGACATCCTGCATTAGATTTCTGAAATTTCCCTCTAGATGCATGTAGAGAATAGATTAGAATGCACAATTGTTCAAGGGAAGATGAAGATCAGTAAGCAATTCAATATAATTATCTAAGTAAGAAGTGACGTAGGCTGTTAAAGAGAAGGGAGAGAATCAAAGGTACATAGACATGTAATATGCCTGCTGGATATTGATGAACATGAAGGAGGCAGATGAGGGAGTAGCCCCTTTGGGAATCCTCTTTCATCATTTTATTTTATTTTCTGTAAGTTGTGCCCAGGGCTACATACAATGAAACATAAAAGAACAGGAAGTGAATGGCTTATAATCTATGAAGAGGGGGGAATGACATCATATTAAAAACAATCACTCACATTTATAGAAGGATCATACTAGACTAATATATCATAATCATTTTATAAAGAGGCAACTCATTTATAAAATAAGCTTAAAAAACTCACCATTTTAGTTCCCAAAACTATTGGTCTAAGCAACATTTAGGCAATATAACATTGGCAATACTACTGGAACAAATTAAAGGCAAAGTAGTAGGAGACAGAGCCTCCCAATTCAATTTACCTTTGATGTCTATGTATGTTTGGATGAGTCAGAATCTCTGGTAAGTGTAAAAGCTCTTGAAGATTAACAAGGCTAACTATAGTAACAGTGAACCAGGAGCTAGCTATCTAAATAATCTCTTCACTATAGTTTAAATAATATTAAGACAAGGGTGAGAAGAAAGAAATTATTCAAGTAAATATGACAACTATCATTTAGGTCATATTAATATACCATTCATAGGACTTGAAAGGTAAAAAGAATAGTGAACAGTTTGTAAGTTCATTTCATTAGACAGTATTAGTTTACTATCTCCTAAACATTATTAGGCATTAGCTTTGCATCCATAGAGCCCAATGAACATTGTAGTACTATCTGAACAGGATTCAATTATTCATTGAAGTTCAAAAATTGCTCCCTTGACAATGTTAACAGCATTTAGTGATGTGGAATCAAGGTACACACACAAAAAAGTTAATTTGAAGGAATACTAACATGAAAGACTTATTTAACCTGGCTTCCTCCTCCATTGACTCTCCCATCAACCTTTTCTTAATATTATAGTTTTAAGGAAGACTCTCCTAGTCTTTCCTGCTATCCTCTCTAAACCCAGGACAGTTTAGTTCTTAATACTCTACTGTTGTCTATTTTTGAAGGATACTAGGGAGAATGACCTATCTCAGACAGAGTTCTACACAATATTCTGTACCTTCTTGTCTCCTTACATTCAAGTCAACTCAGGAGAATGACCCTCCACTATGGTGAGGATGCAGAGAAAAAGGAACCCTCAGGCACTGCTGGTGGGAATGAAGACTAGTGCAACCACTGTGGAAAACAGTATGGAGTTGCCTCAAAAATTTAAAAATGGAACTACTATTTGGCCCAGTAATCCCACTTCTAGGAATATATTCCAAGAAATCAGAAACACCTATCAGAAAGGATATATGCACTCCTATATTCATAGTAGCACAATTTATAATAGCTAAGATTTAGAAACAGCCTAAGTGCCCCTAAGCTGATGACTGGATTAGAAAACTATGGTACATCTACACAATGGAATACTATACTGCTGTAAAAAAAGGGAACTCCTACCATTTGCAACAGCATGGATGGACCTAAAGAGCATTATGCTAAATGAAATAAGCCAGTTGGAGAAATATAAATATGACATTATCTCACTGATTTGTGAATATAATGAACAACATAAACTGATGAACAAAAACAAATCTAGAGAAGTAGAAGCATTGAACAGACTATCTAACCTCAGAGGGAGGGCAGGGAGGGCTGCTGGGGAATAAGAGATCAACCAAAGGACTTGTATACATGCATTTAAGCATAACCTATGGACACAGACAGTAGGGGAGTGAGGGCATGTGCTGGGGGGTGGAAACAGCTGAGGAGAGGTCAATGGGCAGAAAAGAAGACATATGTAATACTTTAAACAATAAAATCAGTAAAATTAAAGCAGCCACTAGCCTCTGTCTCTAGGACTGTGTCACAGCTTTTGTGAGCCTGGGGCACTTTTGCCTTTTTGCTCCATTTCTTCATGAAAGATTATATGAAAAATCTATTTTATAACTCATTAGTATAAAGACAAATAAATATTAAATAATACCTTTGACCTGTATGTTTATGTTTTTCTTCTGATTTTAAAATAAATTAAAGCACTAGGTGGTCAGTCCCATGGCATAAGGGAATCTGTTACCTTATGACTGCTCTATTCCCAGCACTTAGATAAATGCCTGATGTGTAAAGTCTTAAATATTTGGATGAATCAATGAATGAATGATTTTCTTTTTGAGTTCCTTTCCTTGACTTGGATGACAAATCTTTTTAAGTCTTCCCTTTTTATTCATTTTTGCCCCCTCTTCTTTTATATTCTTTTTAAATATAATCTTGTTTTCTCTTCAGAGTTCCAAGCTCACACCTGCAGTTGCTAGATATTTTTACATGGTTTCCTCTAAACTGCCAGCCTCTCAACATCTATAAAACAAACTCACCAGCTTCTCTTGCTCTCCTTAATATCATCATCATCATCATCATCATCATCATCATCATTATCGTTATCACTATTACTGACATCTCCATAATGCCAATGCCATTATCGTCTTTCAAGTTTCTCATGCTTGGTACATAGAAGTTTCCTTCAGATCCTCCTTCTACTTGAGAGAGAAACATCAGTGCTGCATACTTCACACTTAGGATCAAGCCCACAACCCGGACATGTACCCTGACCTGGAATCAAACCATGACATCCCAGTTCACAGGTTGATGCTCAACCACTGAGCCACGGTGGCTGGGCTTGATTTTGACTTAATGTCTAGCTTATTTTCACCATTCAAACTGACCATGTGGTTCTGCCCCTTCACTCTACTTGATAGCTCCTGAAAATACAGACACTATAATTTTTAGCTTTCTCTTTTCAAACTACTCTTTCTGCCTAGAAAGCCCCCATCCACCTCCCAATACATGTGTGTCTGAATGTTCCACTGAAGCAGAGACATGAGTAGGTAACATCTGGACTTTAACTACATGTCTCTCCTTGGTATGAACACAGGGCTTTATATGGAGGAAGAAATAAGTGGATATTTCTTCAACTGAACTTCAAAATAAACAAAAGGAAAGAAAGTAAACACAAAGAGCATTAGCTTCTACCATGGTATCATATTTTATGTCAAAAGATGGCAATTTTACCTTTTTTAAAGAAGGGAAAACAATAACCAAATAGCCATAGTCAAATCAGGTAAATCTACTTACATCAATATAAATCTAGTCTTTACAACCATTTAGCATGACAAACTCAGGCAAAGCTAATTTTAACCTGGATGAATATTTCCATTTCAGAGTTTTAATCTAATCAACCAGCGTAAATTAATCAGAAACATCTGCCTTGTCTCAAGAAATGCCTTGATTACTAAACCAGCTTTAATGAGACAAGCAACTAATTATATTATCCTTCTAATACAAGACAAGTAAAGAAAGATTAGGGTACAGGAGGAATAATGTGCTTTTGTGGAAAAAAACACACAGATAAGTGCAATGATAATTCAACTGTTTGAAGATTTGGAGCTGACCTTTATAATAAATAGAAAGTGAACTTGAATTTTTCTTATTTTATTGAAAAACACAAGTTTTTATGGGAATTTTTGATACCTAAGCAAGTAAAACTAAGAAAACTGGAATAATAACAATCCCACTACCCAGTAAAAGTCAGTTTATATTTTGTTGTAGAGATTTCCAGTCATTCTTTTGTTTTGCTTTTTGTGTGTACCATAACTGTGAGTGTATATGTATGCTGTGTGTGTATGCATGTGTACGGTCATCTAGTCTCTGTGTTAATAGAATTTAAATCAAAATGTACATAATATTTCAAGGTTTTTTTGTTGAATTGTAGATAAAGAGGAAAAGAGAGGGGGAGAGAGAGAGAAACATTGATATGATAGTGAACATAGCTGTCTCCTGTATGCCCCTACCAGGTATCAAGCCAGCAACTCAGGCATGTGCCCTGATCAGAATTGAGCCAGCAACCTTTCAGTGCATGGGATGACATTCAAATAATTGAACTATACCAGCCAGGGTATACATAAATTTTTTAATACATTTTTATTTTTCATCATTTTTTATTGATTTCAGAGAGAAAGGGAGAGGGAGAGGGAAATAGAAACATCAATGATGACAGAGAACCATTGATTGGCTACCTCCCACATGGCCCCTACTAGGGATTGAGCCTGCAACCAGGGCATGTGCCCTGACTGGGATTCAAACTGTGACCTCCTAGTTCATAGGTGGGCACTCAACTACTGAGCCACACTGGCCAGGCCATACATAATATTTTTAGCTTCCTTATTCTTTGACAATATGCCACACACATCTCCCCATGAAATAAAATATTTTATAACATTATTCTTAACATCTGAATAATAATCCATTTAATTATTGTGCTATACCCATAATATTTTCAGTCTTTTATTATTACAGTATAAGTAATCCTTAGAAAAGAGCCTTATACTTTATTTTACATATACACAGCATTTTTAAAAACTTCCTTAAGGTATATTCTTATGTGTGGAATTGCAGGACCAGATACAGAAAATATTAAGACCAGCAAGCTTGCTCCCTGGAGAGGTCCCCACAGTTGCCTGCCTAGAGAGAATCAGCAGCGCATTACTTCCATTGAAGCAGCTAGTTGAGCCCAGAGGCCAGGGCTCTGCTATAACATTGGGGGCAGACACAGAGGAGTTGGGGGAAGGGGCAGGCAATGGAGAAACTTTAGATTTAACTAAGTATTTGCCGGAGAAAGAGTGAGTTTAAACCAGAAGTGATTGAATTATCTTGAGGTGGCAAGATTAAACGTTTTTCCATCCAAGAAAAATGGAAGCTTCTGAGCTAAATTACATTCCGTGACAAAGAAATAACAAAAGTTGCCCGTTTGCCCTGACAGTATTTAGGCCATAGAATGAATCATACTGACTAAACCAGATAAGGAAGTTCATTCCTTAGTAGACACAAGTTTTATGGTCTTCCAGCTCATCAAAACCACATGTCAAGTCTCAAACATTTTCTTTATTCTCTTATTTAAAAAAATATTTATTGAGCAGCTAATAAGTATAATAGTCGGTGTCCTCAAGAGGATTAGAGAAATGAGATTGGCAGAAGAATAAATAATAGGTGGTGATAGGTCCTACAATACAGGGATCTATTTGAGCACAAAAGAAAGGGTGCTAAATCCTAAGACAAGAGGTATTCTTCAGAGAAGGCATCCAATAGGATGTGATCACTTAAACTGGGTTTTAATAAAGAAGATTAGTAGTTAACCAGCTAATTGAAGAGTTGTGAGGGACTCATTCCAGAAAGAAGAAATAGAATATCTAAGCACTGAGAGCCTGGCCAAGGAGAGGCAGAGGCTGGAGTGGGGGTCCAGGAGGTGAATGGCAGAGACATGGGACAAAACCATCTAAGTGACACATTCAAAGATGATAGGGCTGTAGAGTGCAAGGAGCAAAAAGCTAATTAGGTAAGCAAAGCCCAGGTCAGCACTATAAGCCAGACTTGGGAGACTAGGACTGTAAATTGGAAAGATATGTGACTAAATATCACAATACCGAGAAGACAGGTACATTGATGTGCCATGGTATTCTTGCTACTGGGACAGACAGTATCACCTTTACAAGTGTAGGCCACCTCCAAGGTGCTTCCACCAGTTACTTGCCCCTTCAATTACCTTGGTAGAAGTGCTTTGCAGATAGATCTTGCTTTTTATTCTTCTCTTTCTAAAAATAACCTTCGAAAGGAACACTTAGTTAATTACAATTTGTATTGAAACAATTGTGCAGAGAGTTTTGGATGTTTTTCTTTTTTTTTGCTTTCTCTAGCATACAGCTTTAAAAGATGTCAAAACTGTTTCTTAGCCTTTGATGGGTGTAGAGACTACAGTCCTGCCTTTCTTATTTCGTACAGAGTAGAGAAAAGTGCAAATCTTGGGAACACGGCGATAGAAAGGTCTAGTTTCTATACTTGTCAAATTTTAAAAAAGGCTAGTGGAAAGTTGTCCTCGCATCTCCTAAACAAATACAGTACTCGCAGTGGTGTGTGTGCTGCGAAGCACATGCAGACTCTGAGATGACCTGGGCTTTTTCTTCTCTTTTCCTTGTTAAATACTGAATATTATCAAAAGGAAAGGCCAACCAGAACAGTGAATCTTCTCAATGCACCCAAATTAGGGAAGGGATGTTTAAAAGTGGGGAAGGGGTGCTCCTGTCTCAGTTGGCACAAAATCCACATAAAAATGCAACCTGGCTTCTTTTAACTATAGCAGAAACCCTCATTTGTTTTTTGAAACTCCTTTAAATTGGATTTTGAAATAACTCCTGCTCACAGGGCTAAAGTGTACCTTTGTACTTTCTGTGAACTAAGAGCTTACAAAGCAATCTAAAAATGTAAGCAAGGAAAATGCTTAAGGCTCAAAACTATTTTAAGGCAATTTAGAAAACCACTTTATATGTAAATTTTGCCCCCCAAACACTGAATACACTCATAAATTATCTATTCATTCAAGTATTTACTGACATAGGGGTTCCCCTTCCTACCCACCAGCATTTTCACAGAATGTAATTAATATATTTCCAAGAAATTAAGTAAATGTTCTTACTTTTCTAAAATCAGAAGTTTTTCCTTATAACATCGATAGTCACCAAACTTCACTGGTCAAAGAATTTGCAGACTAAGCCATAGGAAGATAAGAGAAGTCAGGTAAGTAAACAATGCAGCTCCCCAAAGGGCCCCACTATGTGTGGATCAGGGACACATCAACCACAGTAAGGCCTGTAACAGTCTTGTAAAAAATTAATGCAAAGCAGATATAAGTTATTCTCAAGTAAAATACATACTCACTGTTTCTGTCAATTAGTTCGAACTGTGGTAAATAATAATAGTGTTTCCCACATTACAGGCCTATTGGTGAATTACCAAATATCAGTACTCAGAGGGACTGGAGATTATTCGGGGTGACTGTCCTCTAGTCCATTGGTAGTGAGTTCAGTGGTAGGCCCCGCCCCCCAAATCTGTGCATGCTCTAGTCCTCAGAAACTGTGAATATTTACTGAAAATGATAAAAGAGTGAATTTTACTCTATAGGGCCAAAAAATGTGACTAAGGATTTTGAGAGGGGGCATCTAGCCTGGATTAACATGGCAAGCCCTGAATCCAATGATGAGTGTCCTGATAAGAGGGTGGCAGAGGAAGGTTACACACAGAAGAGGAGGAAGCAACATGAGCACAGAGACTGGAGGGATGCTGCCACAAGACAAGGAGTGCTGGCAGCCACCAGAAACTGGAACAGGCAGCGAAGCCCTCTCAGCACGATCATGTTGGACCTCTGGCCTCCAGAACTGGGAGAGAATAGATCTGTGTTGTTTTAAGCTACATAGTTTGTGGCAATTTCTTATAAAAGCCCTAGGAAACTAATGTAGTGTTGCTTTTTACAAATGAAGGGACCCCGCAAAGTCACTGCCTCAAGTCATACAACTTTAGTGACAGAGGCAGAGTTGCAAACCAGGCCACGCTTCACCTGAAGCTCTAAGTCAGCACCAGAAGCCACGCCAATGTCTCCTGCCCCCATCCTACCTGCCATTCTATCGCTGGGACACAGTGGATCTTTTCTTCCTTTCTTGGATCCCATGACACCACTCTCTCCAGATTTCCCTCCTTGCTCTGACCTCGTTTGTCTGGATGTATTTGTTTCTTTTCACTTTCTTCCTTTTGCTTGGTGTCTGCCTTACATGATTTATCCCAAAGATTGGGCTCAGCTTTCTTTTCTCATTCATAGCATTTCCATGAGGGAACTCATTAGGTCCCAATTTGCAAGAACCTCCTGTCCCTCTTAGTTGTGTTATGATAGCTTTGACTTCTCTTCTGAACTCTTAACCAATGTTTGCAACTGGTTACTGGATGGCTGCTGGCTCTCCTTGTATGTTCCATGGCATCTCAATGGCAATATGTCAGAAACTGAACTCTCATTCTTTTCCCAGAAACCTGCTCTTCCTCTTCCTTTCCCGGCTTCAATTACTGTAAAAGACAGTAAATTAGGGCTGAAACTAGGTCAGGGGCAGTGATCATGGAAATGAGGGATGTGGTAAGCAAACTCATGGGAGTTTTATAATAATCTTACATGCCTCTGTCTCCCTTAGCATCTACAAACTTATTTGCATTTCTTCCTGTAACCATTGCTCTAATAAATGATCTCATCAACTTCTATCTCTAGAACTGAAGATAGAAAATAATAGACAATAACACTTAACATGTTTTTCTTTCAATTCCATTTGTCTCTCAAGTAAGCCTCTTGTGTTTTTTTTTCAAATATATTTTATTGATTTTTTTACAGAGAGGAAGGGAGAGAGATAGAAAGTCAGAAACATCGATGAGAGACATCAATCAGCCGCCTCCTGCATGCCCCACAGTGGAGATGTGCCCCCAAGCAAGGTACATGCCCCCAACTGGAATGGAACCTAGGACCTTTTAGTCCGCAAGCCGACGCTCTATCCACTGAGCCAAACCGGTCTCGGCAAACCTCTAGTTTTAATTTTATATCACTACTGTAACAAATTACCAAAAACTTGATAGCTTAAACAACACACTTATTGTCTTACAGTGTCTCCCTGGGTTAAAATCAAGGCTGGGTACCTCTCCCAAGGCTCTAGGAGAGAACCTGTTTCCTTAACTTGTTCAACCTCTTGAGCGCACCTGCTTTCCTAGGCTCATGGTCCCTTCCTCCTCCTTCAAAGCCAGCAAGGACATGAGGCTGAGTCCAACTGGCACTGCCATCTCTGGGTCCACCCTGATGACCCACGGCAGTCTCCCCAACTGAAAGCCAACTGATGAGCAACCTGCAGTACCCCTTGGCGTGTAAGGCCACGCACTCATAGGTTCTGGGGCTCAGGATGTGGCCTCTTTGGGAGTCATGATTCTGCTTACCACAAGTCTCATCTCCATGATTCCTGCCCTTGACCTAGTTTCAGGCCTAATTTACTGTCTTTTATAAAAACCTTTTAACTGGCCTTCCTGCCTCTAGTCTCTCCTTGATACTCAATCCTCTACATTGCCATTAGTTATCTCTATGAAGCAGGTTTAATTACCAACCATTGTCCTTCATCTTCTCCCCCATTGCTCACAGTTACCTTGGACTTAGTGGCCTCTACCTGCGCAATCTTCCCCTTCCTTCTGCAGGCCCTACGTCTAGTGCATCCACACCACACAGGTAGATCTGCTATTTCTCCAGCAAGTCGTGACTCTGAACTTTGTCTCTTACTGTTCCCCTTCCTGGCATACCCATTCTTCTTCCTCCATCTGGTTCTCAAACACTTTCACCTGAAATTTCTCATAAACTACTACCTTCTCTTTTTTAATTTTTCATAACCTCCTGACAACCTGACACAACTAATTGCTTCTCTATGTATCATTTATTGCATGGTATTATGGCTACTTACTTATCTGTTTTTCTCTCTAAGCTCATTGGTGAATGCATTGTTTGCCCTTTCACCTATTCATTCTACACGTGTTTTTTGATCTCCTACTATTTACTCAAATTAGAAACAATAAAAATGGGTAACACGGGATCCTTGCCTTCAAGGAAGCCATAGTCTCTTGGAAGAGATAGCCCTGTAATCAGACAAAACCCATGCTTCCTGTTTTAAAATATGAAAATAGAAACCATTCTGTGAAGGAACTTAAGGAAGACTTCGTAGAACCATGATATTTAAGTTAATTCCTAGAAAATATATAGAAATGCTAGACATAGTTGAGGTAAAAATATGTCTTTTGTCCTTGTATTCCCAATAAGAGAGAGTGTTTGTTAAATTAAATGTTGAGTGAGAGAAATTTGAGAATTGGATTGCATGCAGGGGCTAGCTATTAAGTGGGAAATAATTGGAATGGGAAAGCAGGCACAGAAGGGAGTTTTACCAAAGGTGGAACTCAGCACAGTTCAAAATGTGGCCTACAGGTCACCCCCCCGGTGTGAGTGGTGGGGCCAGTGGCTAAAGTGCAGTCTTGGGCTTTATTGCTTCCCTGGGGATTAGATTTCTGCAGATGAGACTCACAAATGAGTTACTTAATAAACCTCTGCATATCAAAGTTTTAGAGCCTCTGACCTAAGTTGAGAAGAGTACATTGAAAATGTAGAGTAAGATGAATAGAAAAATTCAACTAGAACTAACAAAAAGATAGCTGAGGCCCTGGCTGGTTTGACTCAGTGGATAGTGTCGGCCTACAGACTGAAGGGTTCCAGGTTCGATTCCAGTCAAGGGTATGTGTCCATGTTGTGGGCTTGATTCTTTCTCATCATTGATATTTCTATTTCTCTCTCCCTCTCCCTTGCTCTCTAAAATCAATAAAAATATATATTAAAAAAAAAAGATACCTGAGATGCTCACATGTAAAATTCATCCCACAAATATTAACTAACAACAATTATGTCTTGGTGAACAAAAAAAATTACATTATGCATCTAATCTTAAACACATACCATCTAATAGGGAAATTGCATAAAACAATTACCTGGATAATAAAATCAGCTTGTTTGGTAGAAGGTAAGAGCAGGAAATCCGTGAAGAATCACCTTGGGGACATGGCCTGAGGACTGTGGCAAAGCCAACATGTGAAGGTCTGGAACAAGAGTCAGCCAGGAAAGAGCAGGGCAGAGACTGAGGGCAGGAAGAGTTCAGTTTGCTGCTTACTGGGCAACATGAAGTCAGTGTGGCTCAACCCTCGAGAGTGCGAGAAAAGTGGAACGGGGTGTAGTTGGAGAAGTGGGTGGAAGATGAACCCATCAGGGCTTTGGGAGACTGGCTGCCTTGGTTTGTGGGGGATGCAGGATTTCCTGGGACATAGGAGTTTGAGGAGTAAAAAGCAGGGGAGTCCCAGGCAAATCCTGCAGCGCCAGTGGATGGTCGCTAGAGGCAAGGAGAGGTATTTGGATCAGAAGAGCAATGGGAATGGGCTTAAACTAAAGGGGTTTAAGTAGGTCCAAAATCTGATACAATTTCTATTTCTAAGGATCTCTCATAGCTCTGGGCGGAGAATGGCCTGGGTTGGGGACAGCCAGAGAGGATGGTCATAAGAGGGTGTGTGCAGATCTGTAGGGAAAGAGGATAGTTGTTGGACCCAGATGGTGATAATGGAGATGGAGAGAGATTAATAGGTTCAAGATACATTTTAAAGAAGAAACAGAAGACATGGCTGGTTACTTACAGACAAGAATGAGGAAAAGGAAGAACCCAGGATGACTATGCTCACGCCTTTCACTGGGGTGGGAAGCGAGCAGGAAGCCACAGTGTCTTCGTAGAGGTCTCAGGTAGGCAGTTTGCTTATGTGGTTCTGGAACTCAAAGCCAAGCCAGGGCTAATGACAATGCAATGGAATTGAGGAAGTCAGCGAGTTTGCTAGCTGGCAATCACACTCTCTAGCACCCTCTGGCTGCATGTCACCTTGGAACTTTGTCTCTGTGATTGCTCTCTCATCACAGTTTCACCCACATTACAGAGCTGATATGCTGTCAGCCCCCCCTTGCGCAGCCCCCCTGTCCTGAGCCCCACCTGCATGAGCTAACACCTGAACCCATCGAGGAAGGACATCATGACAGTGATTCAGTGACCAAGATTTGCTTTTAAAACTCTCCTTTGTGTTCAACTTTCAGCCTTAAAGAAGAAGAGGAATGGGATGCAAGAGTTCATGTCTCCCTTTAGAATTTAGCTATTTCTGTGTGATGTGAGGCCACAGCTGAATGAATGACAGAATTCTGAACCTGCGTGCATATATGATGTATGCCATCCGAAATCATCACTCTTTAGCCTCATTTTTCCTCTGGATGAACAAGATTTTGTCAGTTTGCGTGGAGACAAAATAGAAACATGTCCAAAGAATAAGCTCACAGTATCCAAAATAAAAAATAAAACCTATCACGTTCTGAAATAGCTGGTAGTCTAGATATTAGCTTGAATGGTTTCCAAAATAATTTCTTAAAGTTCTGTGTGTGTGTGTGTGTGTGTGTGTGTGTGTGTGTTTAAGTGATTCTTCAGGATTGCCTGTGTTTTAGGTCCTTAGACACAGCATCCATCCAAAAACAGTTTCTTTCCTCAGAGATTTCTTGTCTCTCCCTACCCCCGACCATCCCCCCAACCTTCACACACACCTCTGCATTTTGCTGAATGCTGTGGTCAAAGTGCTATCCTGGCCTGGAATTAAATTAATCTGCTCTACATTCTCTGACCTGCCTGTCTGTGGGGCTGGTGGGATTAGACACAATTACAAGAACAAGTGAACTGTTGCCCTTAAATAGAGTCTACTTAAAACATGGTCTTCAAATGAGCTTTTAAGTTAGAAGATTATACCCGTGGAACTTCAACTAGCAGGACAGGTTTATTATTAGGAAAATAATTTCTGTTTTCAAGGTTTTGAAATTCAACCCTAAACTCAAAGCATGGCTTTCTAGTTGACGTAGAAAGAGTGATGCTTTGCTTCCCCCGTGTGGTGCAGTGTGATATTTCACTCTATAGAAATCAGATTTACAGTTAAAACAAAAGTAGGAAGCAAGGCAACCAAGAGGGTCATTTATTTATTTTTTTAAATTACCCATATCATGACTCATTTTTTGAAGAAAAAGGCTAGAGAGAAAAAAAACACACCAATAGCTATTTTAGAAAATTTTTCTTTTTATTTTTCTTCTAAATTTCAAAAGTCAGGCCCCAGCTGGGTTGCCCAGAACATCATACTGTACATCGAAAAGGTTGCAGGTTTGATTCCCAGTCAGGGCACATACCTAGGTGGAAGGTTCGATCTCGGTCAGGAAATGCATGGGAGGCAACCAATCAATGTTTCTCTCACACATCGATGTTTCTCTCTCTTTCTCTTCCCCCATCCTCCACACTTCTTAAAATCAATAAAAATCTCTAAAATCAATAAAAACTTGTCACCTGGTGAAAGTAAAAGTCAGTTAAAATAGCCTTCTATAACTGTAAAATCTAAGAACATTAAGATTTCTTTTTAGTTAATGTCATATTCAAGGGGAAGTCAACCATAAATTGATGTATCTCTCTAGGCCTTGTATTTTATAAAATGACAACAATAATGGTTAAAATAATATCATATAAATGAAGTTCCTATTCACCAGAAAACAGTGTTGATGGTATGCAGAACACTGGAGTGTAGAAGTCCTGGGCGGAGGGACATATACATGGGAACCTTCTCCTGAGCCACTGAGTCAGGTTCTTGGTGATCTACCCTGAGATGTGGCAGGAACAATACTTAACGTGGGGCATCGGGGAGAATCAGGCCAAGATGCACCACTTTCCCGAGCCTCACTGCTCCCAGTGTGCTTCCTGGGCCCGCAGCAGGGGCGTCCCTGTGGGCTTGTTGGAAAAGTATCATCTCAGCCTCATCCCAGACTTTACAGACACAGAGGCTGCATTTTTAAAAAATTGACAAGTGATTCACATGCACCTTCATGTTTGAGAACCATGGGCTAGAAGAACTAAAACAAGCAAGACCCACTAACTGGGAATGAGTTCCGGTGGTCAGAGGAACCAACCATGATGAGCATGTAAGCCCCAAACTAGAAGTGACCAGGGGAGCATCCAGCGGGATGGGGAGATTTGTGATCCGTTTCTCAGGGATAGTGTGGACACTTCCAGAGGGAGGAGAGGCAGGCCCTCATTTAGGTGGTAGTGATGATGAATTGTCCTGAGCTGTCTCACTGAGGTCAACCTGGTAGAAGGCATCGGGAAAATGGCAGTGGCAGTAAACAGCACTGGTAATAGTAATTAATGGCAATGGGCACCTGGCGAGCAGGAGCACTGTGGGGCCTGTGCTGAGGGTGTTATGTGCATCGTTTAATTGGACACTTGCAACAACAATTAAGGTCATGTAACTGGGATATAGCGAAATGAGCACTGTGCCCAAATCAAGGAGCTACAAAGTAGAAAAAGCAGGATTTAAACCCAGAATCTGAGTCTAATATGCACTAAGGCAAATTTGTGCCAGAACATATATTAGACTAAAGAAGCGATTCTCAAACTGTTGTGTATATATGAAATATTCTTAGATGTTTGTTAAAATACAGATTCCTGGGCCCCGATACTAAATTTCTGAATCGGGAATTTTACCACAGGCCCACAAATCTGCTTCTTGCCTATTATTTCCAGGTGCTTCTGAAGCAAGGGGTACAAGAATGACATTCAAAAACACACTGCCCCCAAAACAATAGAGAATTCATTTTAATCTGTTTTATGGGTTCAGTTTTATGTGTGAGTATTACCTCCACAAAAGATTCTGTAGTTAAAAGATGATTGAAGCCCAGCTGGCATGTCTCAGTGGTTGAGCATTGACCTATGAACCAGAAGGTCATCGTTCAATTCCCGGTCAGGGCGCATGCCCAAGTTGCAGGCTCAATCCCCAATAGGGGGCATGTGAGAGGCAGCCAATCAATGATTCTCTGTCATCATTGATATTTCTATCTCTCTCTCCCTTCCTCTCTGAAATCAATAATTTTTTTTAAATATGTTGGCAATTGGTGTTAGCTTAGCATTGAAAGTCCTTTACATTCCACCTCTCAGACCCACCTCCTGCCATCTATACTGAACCTGGGACACAGAATTCCATAGGTTGGCTCTTATTTGTACTGAGAGACCTGAAAAATGGACAGGAACATTTGAGGATTCAGTTATACTCCATATCAGAATTTTACTGCAGCTTCCTTTAAACATATTCATTAATATCTGCAGGGCATTCTTCTATGGAACACTCAATGCTATTTTTCTAATATTCACTTCTCATTTTTAAATTAATTCATTTACATATGCTCATACTGTTTATATTTAAAAAAAATACACCAAAGTAGATGACTTTAATAAATTAGGTAACTCAAAGCATTTAAACACTAATTGAAAACTTGAACTTCTTCAAAAATCAAATATGTTAACCCTTAAAAAGCACACAAAACACAATGATTAGAACAATTTTTTAGTTGCACTTAAATGGTTATAACCATGGACTTACTAGAAGTGTTTCTTCCTAGTCTCTCCATTCTTAACCTTTCCTGTTTTTTCCTAGGAGCATTACTTTGAGTTGCATTGTCTTCCCTAAAGATTTCTGCATCGAAGTCCTACTCCCTAGTATCTCATAATGTAACCTTATTTTGAAATGAGGTAATTACAGGTATAGTTAACTAAGGTGAGGTCACACTGGAGTAGGGTGGCCTTATAAATTGGGGAAATTCAAACACACAAGGAGAACACCATGGCAAGATGAAGGCAGAGATAAGGCTGAAGCCAAGGTCTGCCAAAGATGCCAGCAAACTCCAGAAAATGGGAATGATGCCTGGGACAGGTTCTCCCTCACAACCCTCAGGAAAAACCAATCCAACGTACCCTTTGATTTGGGACCTCTGGCCTCCAGAACTGTGAAACAATCAATTTCTATCATTGAAGACCCTGTATGTATGGTATTTTGTTAGGGCAACTCAAGCAAACTAATGCAGGTATAATTTCACTCAGAGAAGTGTGTGGCAAAAGTCAGGCCAACCAGAACTTGGGAAAAGATTGGTAATAGCTGACTGAGTCGATGGAACTAAATAAAATATTTATTTGTAAGCAACAGTGAATAAGGGGTACCTCCCTGGAATTTTTGCTTATATATAGAAAATTTGACTTTATGATTTTAGAAACTGCTAATGGAGAAATAAGGATAGTAAATAAACAACTCATAACCAGGTTTTTACACTTGCACTTGTATTTGCTCATTATAATAGGGAAAAAAATTTAGGATATAGACCATTACTTTTTAAAAATCACTTCTCTTAGTACTGTGAAAGCACCGAAAACTTTTTAAATGTCTTGACTACTCAAGGAGTTAACTCTGTGGGTGGCTTTTCTCAAAAAGATCATGTCTGTTCCCTCAGATCTGCACCATGAATCAAGTCCTTCCAAAGGAGGGCTGGTGCTGACTTCAGGGCATTTCTGCCCTAGTCTGTTACCCAGTGCCTCAGAGTCCTTTTGTGCTTAAACTTTGCCTATTAGAGTAAGAATTGCCCAATTATTAGATGGGATAAATCAGGTTTCTTACCACCTCAATCTGAGTGTCATCTCAGCCATATTGACAGCCCACTAGAGGGCTTGGTGCCTTACATCTCCTCTTGCCAGAATGGAGCCAACTACTAGGAATAAGAAAGAAAGCCTGGGACCTGGGCCCATGGGCACCCAGTACTCATTACACTGCAGCGTTCACTGTTTCCCATTGCTCTCTGCCTTGTCCACGTCCCTCCATACAGGTTCCCAACAGCCACTAGGGGCATGGCCATCTGCTACTTGGACTAACAGAGTAATAATGGCTTAGTCTTGATTCTGAAAATCTACGGAAGAAAGTCCAAGGAACTTGACAGAAATATAAATTCTGAGTATAAAAACAGAGGTACAGTCCAATCTGGATTTCCTGTCCCTCCCCAGCCCAATACAGCACAGAAGAGCCGGGTGCCAAGAAAGTGTCCTGTATGGTCATAGGAACAAAGAAGGAACTCTATGAGTGGAGAACTGGGATGATGAGACCCGGACCTTCCATCAGGATAGAACAAGTGAGAAGCCTGAGGAGGGGGTGGCTGTCTGCTGCCCTTGACTAGGGGCTCACCTTGTTCTCACAGATAAATCCTTGTTGACTGGGTTTTAGTAGCTACGTTTCTTCTATATAACCTTCCTTATTTAACAGGCCCCGTCTTGTCCCTTTCCAGGACTTTTCTGTGGAGTTAGTATGGAAGCCTTTACCATGCTAGTGGACTCTGCTGGAGGAACGTCGATTGGGCTCGCTGAGAACCATATACCCATCTTGTGGAGAAAGATGGTCCATAGAAGGAGAGAATGAAGACAACACATGGGCAGACAGAGAGCCAAGGGAGAGAGAGAGGAGAGGGAGAGAGATGGCATCATTTAACCTCATCTTTTAGCGCTGTGTGGTTTTCCTTATTTTATATCATTTCATCCTCAAAATAACACTATTTGGTACTATATTTATGCCACTTTCTCACTGATTACCTTGCCCAAGACCATGCAGCTCAGAGACGAAGGGGGCCGGGGGATGGGGGGGATTAGGGTGTGAGGGAGGGGAAGGGATACTAAAATACAGACACTGCTATCCCAGAGTCCATATGAAATACCCTGGTCTCTGGAGGTCCCTAACTCCTGTTCCTGTCAGGGTTCAACAATGAAGGACTATTTCTGAACTGTTATATTGAGCACAGCCGACGGGTTAGCAGACACCCCCACCACCACCACCACCACCACCCTCGCCTGTCGCTCTCCAGGGGTCCAAGGCTGATGGTGACCTATCACCCTGGCAATTCGGCTCTTACTGTTAGCGGTTGTATCATTTTGTTGTCTACAGACCTTACAATTTTACATGTTTCCTTTTGTTGAGATATTTAATCTGCTGAGGATTCCAAGATGTATTTGGCTTGCAGTCCAAAACAACTGTTTGACACACTGAAGAATGTTTTATCACTTCTCCAGAGAATAAAGTGTTTTTGAGAAAGACCATTTCGCTGCAGCTCCATGCCACCCCATTGCTTCCCTACCGACAGCTGCTTTTGGCAAAATTACAGCCACTTTAAAAAATATTTCTCACAACAATGTTCTCTTTGAAAAATTAGGTCTGGTCCTCTGCCAACCGGAGATCTGATGTAACCAAAGATCTTAATCCAGCGAGAGAACTAAACTCACTGGACACAGAAAGAAACACTTTCACAAGTGTGCCATTTGCATTCCTTCTGTGAAATAAGATCTGACCCAGGACATATCTGGGAAGAATTCCCACCAGAGCCGTGGAAATCTTGCTCCACGATCAGAAATCTGGTTTAGGAAAGAAACCACTCTGCTCTCTGTCCAACAAGAGGGAGTCCTTCTTGCCTGGTGTTCTCATCGGAATCTCTGCCGCAGGAGTGGCTGGCAAACATGCTGGCTGGGAGGAAGGGGTGGAAGTTCTAGAGGGTAAACGGAGACCACGAAGTGCTGGCCTCTGGTCCTGAATTCACTGTGAGTCATGGTTGCTCTCCATTTGCTCCAAGCTTCAAACTAATTGTTCAATAAGACAGTAAACCATTTGGAAGTGGCAAAAAATAAAAAATAAAATATGATCTTTGAAATATCAGGGGGTAGCTGACACTCACAGGGTCATCCCTCCCTTAGGAAAACCTGAATTCATGTTGATTTTTTTTAATTTATGCGATAATATTCCTGATAAGATCCAACCAAAAGAGTTAAAGTGGAGGGAAGAGAATAGTCCTGAAGTTATTAAAGATCTGAAGCTCTTTATTAAAATTCTGTGATTTCAAAAGAGTTAAAGTGGAGGGAAGAGAATAGTGCTGAAGTTATTAAAGAGCTGAAGCTCTTATTAAAATTCTGTGATTTCAAAATACTCAAATTTTATTGTTATTTTTTAAAATATATTTTTATTGATTTCAGAGAGAGGAAGGGAAAGGGAGAGAGAGATTGAAACATCAATGGTGGGAATCATTGATCAGCTGCCTCCAGCACAATCCCACTGGGGATCGAGCCTGCAACCCAGGCATGTGTCCTGGACTGGAATTGAACCCGGGACCCTTTAGTCTGCAGGCTGATGCTCTATCCACTAAGCTGAACTGGCTAGGGCAAAATATTTAAATTTTAGAAGCAATTTTTAAGAGAATGGTCTAGCTCCTCATCTTTTATTAGGCTATAGAATTTATTGGTTATTTATAAGAACAAAGGAGGCATTTTTAAAATTTCAGTGATGATTTTGATTATTTAATATCTTCAACTTCTACATCAGTGATTTCTAAGATCATAAATCTCCAAGATGCAGAACTACATTGAGTTGAATTTTGCACCCATAACCAATAAGTTCTCGGAGGTGCCTCTGATTATCTGTTGCTTAGAAATAAATATTTTTTCTGTTGGAGAGATATTTTCATGGCCTCCTTTGTTGGGTAGTCTCAGCCTGTGGAGACAGACTATTCATGTGGCTTTATATAGGTTTCATGGCCACCATCGTTGAGATGAAAGTCCTCTGAGTCCTTTGTCCCTGACACCTGGCATCCCTCTCTAATGTATAGGTCTTAACCACCTGTAAGGCACATATATGTCTCTCCCCTCCCCCATAAGCTTTAAATCCCCTTGCTGACATGCTTCAGAAAGGGAATTAGGAATAATGTTATTATTTTGTTTGAGTTAAACATTTAGTGCCCCAATCTCTAAGGAACTTTTGATTCATAAGGAATGGGCAGGAGTCACGATACCCAGACAAGTCTCCGGTGCACTGTTCACCTAAGCACTGGAACCAGGACTCATAGCTCAGCTCCCGGCACCAAAGTGGCTGTCCCTGCTAATAGATGCAGTGAGGAACTCATAAAGAGACATCCTATGAAATCCCATATGCTCAATTTATTTCTGATTTGGTGGCAGTAATAATAGTAGCTTTAAGAATAACCTTACAAACCCCAAATCTATTGGGGGCAGGGGAAGCCTATGCAATCAGAACCTTCATAAGTGCTCATGATACATTTGGCACTAAATAACAATTCAGAATCACTAATGTGTATAAATACAAATTTTTCACATGTAGATGTTTAACACCAGTTGGAAGGAAGCTTGTACCATGGATTTAATAAAACCAAATTAGAATCTAAATGTGCATCAACTAAAGAATGATTAAATAAAATGTGGTATACCCATAAAAGGACTATTATTCAGTGATAAAAAATGAATTACTGATACATCTACCACAGGATGACTCTTGCAGTACTATGCTAAGTGAAAAAAGCTAGTCACAAAAGACTACATACTGAATGATCTAATTATTATGCAATGTTCTGTTCTGAGTAGGCACATCTACAAACATCAAATTGGTTATTGATTGCCTAGACTTAGAGGGCTGGGAGCTGAAGGAAAAGGGGGGAGGGGTGCTAATGGGCACAGGTTTCTTTGGGGGTGATGGAAGTGTTTTAAACGTGATTGTGGGGATGGCTGCATAATTCTGTAGGCATATTAAAACCCTCTTATAGGATATACTTTATAATGGGTGATTTGGTATGGCATATGGATTATATCTCAATGAAACTGTTATATTAAAATTTTTTAAAATACAATTTAGGAATTTATATTTAACCTTGACTCCAGTGTTCTCAAAAATGAGCAAACATCAGCATCAGCTGCAAAATGTGTTTGAACACAGATGGTGGACCTCACCCTATGGCTTGTGAGTCAGTAGTTCTGGGGCAGAGCCTGAGAGTTTGCATGTCTAAGTTCCCAGGTGACCCTGATGCTATACTTTGCAAACCACTCTTCAAACGCAGCCAACTTCTGAAGCAAGGAAAGCACTTGCCACAAATGAAGCAATACTTCCCACCTGTTCCTACATGGCCTGTGGATGTGCACAGGTTGATGTCTGAGAGGGTACAAGAATTGCAGGGTATCAGAGGCCTGCCAAATCCAACAATATTGTAGGAAGAAATAAAACTCAGCAAGCCTCGCACTGAAACGTTGCTGCTCACTGAGGAGGAGGTTGGGCTTTGGCAGTTGTTTATGAACAGCTGTGGACAACGCTCTAATCTTTAGTCTCTGTAATTGGAAGAACAAACTAAACTGCAGGGAACATGTTCTCCTCACTGACTCATGAAGGAAGCTCCACTTCTCTCACACACCCCTTTTCTTTCAGGTAAGGGGTGAAGGCATGTCTACCTTGCAGCCATATTTCATCCTTTATTTATTAAACATACTAGAGGTCCAATGCACAAAATTCGTGCGAGAATAGGCCCTCCCAACCCGCCTGCCTTGGCCTTTACAGCCTTGCCCCCCACCACCTCTACTCCTACCCACTGGTCATTCCAGAAGGTCATCCTGCTGTCTGGTCTAATTAGCATATTAGCTCTTTATTATATAGGATTTCTTTTCTTAGCTTGAGCTTAAAAGAACAGCAAATGTTATCACTGATAAAGGTTTAATCTCCAACATCTACAGCCAACTTACACAACTTAATAAAAGGAAGATAAACGATCCAATAAAAAAAATGGGCAACGGACCTAAATAGAACGTTTTCGAAAGACAACAGAACGAAGGCCAAGGCACACATGAAAACATGTTCAAAGTCACTAATTATCCGAGAGATGCAAATCAAAACGACAATGCGATACCATCTTACACCTGTCAGAATGGCAATCATCAACAAATCAACAAACGATAAGTGTTGGAGAGGATGCGGAGAAAAAGGAACCCTTGTGCACTGCTGGTGGGAATGCAGACTGGTGCAGCCACTGTGGAGAACAGTATGGAATTTCCTCAAAAAACTAAAAATGGATCTCCCATTTGACCCAGCAATCCCACTCCTAGGAATATGTCCTAAGAAATTACAAACACCAATCAGAAAGGATTTATCCACCCCTAGGTTCATAGCAGCACAATTTACAATAGCTACAATTTGGAAACAACCTAGGTGCCCATCAGCAGATGAGTGGATCAGAAAACTGTGGTACATCTACACAATGGAATTCTATGCTGCCATTAAAAAGAAGGAATTCTTACCATTTGCAGCAACCTGGATGGAACTGGAGAGCATTATGCTTAGTGAAATAAGCCAGTCAATGAAGGAGAAACACCACATGATCTCACTCATTTGTGGATAATAAAGAACATTATAAACTGACGAACAAAAGGATAGATACAGAGGCAGTAAAGCATCAAACAGACTGTCAAATTACAAGAGGAAGTTTAAGGAGAGGTGGGGTAGATAAGAGATCAACCAAAGGACTTGTATGCATGCATACAAGCATAACCAATGAACACAGACAATGGGGGGTTTGGGTATGCCTGGGAGGGAGGGGGCAATGGGGAAATATGTATACATGTAACACAATTAAAAAAAAACAACACTTAAAATTAAAAAAAAAAACACAGCAGGTACTTTATCTCTCTCCCTCATCTTTCTTAGCTTTCTGTTCCAAATATACCTACTATACGACTTTGATTTTAATTTCTCTATGCCTTAATTTTCTTATCTATACAATGAGTATATGATACTAATTCTGAGGACTGTGGAGAAAATTAAATGAGGTGGAGCATGCCCAGTGCCTAGAAGAGTGCCTGGCTCATAGCAGTTCTCAATATAGTAGCTTCTGGAACCTGAATTTGCTCAAGTTCTCCAGATCAGAGAGCTGCCATCCTTTTTGTTAACACTCACCTCATGTAGCTGTACCCCATTTGCTCCAAGCTTATGTGCCTGCAAGCATCACCAGTGGGTATTTCTGATCATCTGAAGAAAGTATACATGATAAGTAGTTCAGTGTGACTGTAACTTGCTATCTCTTGCTCCATGTCAAGAGACTTATATTTAGGTTGCCTCTTATGATAATGTAGCTGTTTCTCTTTGAACTTAAGTGCTTTGCCCAAGGTGCCTTCATTGTCAGGGTGTAACCTGAAAGACAGGAAGTCCCTGAGCAATTAATTTCTGAGCTGGCCTCTTTGTTGGGGCCACAGAGTCCCTGAAAAACAGGTTAGCAATGGTCAAGAAAGTGTTTGATAGAGTTCTTAGTTGCAAATAAATACACCTTAGCATGTTTCAACCCTCCCCAACCTCCCCCCCCCCCCCCCAAATCATAAAAAAATAATGGCATCCTAGATGGTTTGGCTCAGTGGATAGGCCTGTGGACTGAAGGGTCCAGGGTTTGATTCCAGTCAAGGGCACATGCCCGGGTTTCAGGTTTGATCCCCAGTGTGGGGCATGCAGAAGGCCGCTGATCAGTGATTCTCTCTCATTACTGATGTTTCTTTCTCTTTTTCCCTGTCTGAAATCAATAAAAATATATATTAAAAAAAAAAAAAGAATGGGAAGCTCCCAGAATCTCAGCACAGGCAGAGAATCAGAGTTGAAGTCTACATAGCCAGGAACAATACCCCAAATATATTGTGGAACCTTCAGTAAAGACCCTCCAGCCACTGCTGCTTAGCAGAGGCACCTTAGCTCACTGCTCACAGTACACCTGGCGCTGTGGTTCAGAGTTTTGCCAGGGCTGATCGTACAAGCAGAATATTTCATTGTCACCCTCATTGTCATTATTTCACACCATACTGCCTCCTTGGTGTCACTGTTCTTCAGGTCAGCATACAAAGGATAACTTATTTGTCCTAGATCATTCAACCAGATCTGAGTTTACCACATCTGATTCTGAGGCCTGTGTTCACCACTGCACCACACTGCCTCCCCAAAGAAGAAAAATCTCTCTGGGCTGCTTTACCTGCCACAAAGGTTTGTTTGAATAATTATTTGAGAAATGGAATAATGTTACAATTAGAATCCCACCAAATAGCCTTTATGGTTGCCGTTCATTACCTAAAACATGTTAAGTTCTTGATTTATAGGTTAGGGAAGCAGTCCTTGGAACGCTATTGTCGTTTTCATAAAGACTCAAACTAGGTTTTGTTGCAGATAAATATCTAGATGGTTCTCTTCCTGTGAACATTGTGGAACAGAGCCAGTGCTCAGAGTGGGAGGGACAGTGAGTGGAAGGCAAAGGTCACGCACACTTGGCTGCTGTCACCAGTGGTTGGCATGTGCTATTCTTTGTCCTGCTGCCCAGAAGTCACTGTCTTGACATTTTTATTGACTTTTGCTTTAGCATTTGCTGTCCTCAACATCTTTCCTTGTGTACAGTGCATTCAGACTTTATTAATCTCTCTGTCCATGTAAGCCAGGAAGTCTTTTCCAAGAAGTAGCCTTGGGACCTTCATGACTATTCAGAGATGTTCTTTTTCCTAAGATTTCAATATTTAAACTGCTGGAGTCACTAACCATTGTCTCTGAGTGAACTGAAAATGAAAAATTTTCTGGGGGAAAAAAATTTTTTTTTTTCTGGCTGGAAACATTTATACTACTCAAATACATGCAAATTATAAAAAGAGATTCATCCTCTGCAAACAAAGGTCTAGAGTATAAAGTATTTTACATTCCAAAGGTTACATAGTTTAAATTATGTTCATTGGATCATCCTGACATTTTGACTAGGCTACATGTATTTAATCTCAAAAGTACATATTAATTCTCAAAACAGTGATCATAAAATTTATTTATAAATGTCCTGATCATTCAATGCCTCAAAGAAAAAAAGAATAGTAAACAGACTACCATATTTTTAGACCATGCTTTACTTCCTCATAATTTTCTGATGTTTCTTAAGAACCATTGCTCAAGGCTTATTTCTTGAAATCAACATGTGATAGACATGTAAAGAACTAGGGGGCTGTGGGCCATACTGGATAGTCTTTGTTAGGCCTCTGCGTCACAGGGGATCACCAGACCTCTATAGGCATTGGAGACTAAAGCCAGCCCCAAGTGGTCCTTACAATTCCAAGCTCAGTAAGAATCTTGGACACCAAAGCTTGGATGAGCTTCCCTGGCTGGCAATCCACTGTGCACGTTGTTCACATGGATGAGAGAAATAAGCACTGTCTACAGGACTCCACGGAACCCTTCTGGCCCTGCCCTTTGTGCCTTTTCCTATTGTTCATCTTAATCAGTATCATTTTGTTGTAATGAACCACCATGAGGACAACAGCTTTACTGAGTTGAGTCCTCCTAGGGAATTACTACTGAATCTGAGTGTGGCCTTGGAACCTCCCAGACTTACATGTATGTTCACTGTGTTTGTGTGTGGGGGATTCTACTATTTGGCTGACCAATAATTTTCTATAATAAACATATTGTTGATTTAATAAGAATGTAAAAACATTGTATTGTACACTTAAAACTAATATGGTATGCCAACCTGTTATTTTTATAATCAATTTTGTCAAATGGGAAATGCTAATCTGAAAAGCTGACAATTTTTCAAAAAGTACTCATAAAATTTAACAAGCAAAATTTCAGAAAAATCATGTATATTTGAAAGAATGTCAATTTATATTTAAAAAGTGTAGCTAATGAGCTTAAAATAATGTAACAAAAAGCAGTCATCAGAAGAGAAAGTTGTACTATGCCAGTGATAGAATGAAAGGTCTTAACTCACTCTTATGGGTTTATTTATCCTCAGAAGAAACCAAATTAAAAACTAAAAACATCTGAAAGGAGATAGATGACTGTTTTTAGTTTCTACAGGAGTGAGAAAAACAAGTCTTAGGTATCTTTCTCATTGTTGTTACCACCTTCCTACAAATTTGTCCTTGTCGTTCTTTTGTTTTTTCTATCCTCTTACCTTAAAAAGGATCCAAGTTATAGCCTTATTATAGCTGTTTGTCACATAGACCCATTCTCAAACTGATGACTTCTGTGAACATGGTGAGAGAGAACAGAAAATCTGGCAAAATTGAGTTCAAAAGTAGATGCATTCAGAGACAGAAAGCAAGAGTTATTAGGGGCTAGGGAAGGAGGATGGAGAGTGAGTGATTAATGGCTACAGTTTGGATTGATGAACAGGTTCTTCAAATGGATAGCGGTGACAACATTGTGAATGTATTTGATACCCCTTGAATTGTATACTTAAAAATGGTTAAAAAGGTAAATTTGTTGTATAAATTTTACATAGTGAAAAAAAAAGTTGAGACACACTGTATCAGACATGACCAATTTATTTGGAAAATTCAAATTTGTTTGGCAATGTATATCCAGGGGCAGTTTGGAATAATCATTTCATTGGAGGCAATCACATTTTCTAGAGCTAATTGGCCAAGGGGTAGTAACTAAAGCACAACTTTAAAAAAATAATGAAGTGGGGGGTGGGAGGTTATAATCATAAATATTTGCAGAGGAAACAAAACAAGCAATCAGCTTACACAATGGAGGCATAAGAAATGCTAATGCTAGTAGTAACCCTTTATTCAATTTAGTTCAGCATACAGTAAGCACCTAATTTGTTCAAGACATTGGGCTAGCTGTCGGAATTGAAGTGGAAACAGAAAATTCACCAAAATATATAATCCCTGTCCTTAAAAGTTTACATCAGCACATGTACAAATTAGTGTTATGAGGAACAATAACAAAAACAAAACTGCTCTAAAAACCGAGTCTGAAATTGGGACCCCCGCCCTTAAATTTGGTGATGTGGGTGAGGCAGGGTACGGCATGCCAAATACAGAAAACTCTGGTGCCTAAGCATGTCTTGGCAACTGGAAGTGGTCTAGTTCCTCTACAGCTTTAAATGTGTGAGGTGAAGAGTATTCAAAAGTATTTTTATTTTAATCACTCTCATCAACGAAAGAGATTAACAGAAAGTGAGGATGATAAATAAAAAAAAGTTTGAAGAGGCAGAGATGTAGACTGCCATTTCATAATTTTAGTGTAAACTCAACCCCTATGTATGTATATCTATCTAGTAGCTTGAGTAACACCATCAAATGGGAAAAAAAAAACAACGGCAGCACCAGTTCATTATGGTTTCTCCCATTATTCCATAAAGCTAGCCTTCACTACTGCCAACAGTGGACATAAGGGGTAGATGGAAATTAAAGTCCATATTTTGTACATAAATTCCATAAACATTCCCTCCTTAACTCAACATAAATGAAGAAGGGGCTTCATCTCAGGGAAAGATGAAGTCTTTGTAGCCTACTTGATCTAATGATGACTTGGTATGCTATATTTCCTATTTAAAAAAATACAGGATCTTTCTTGAATAATTTACTATGCGTGTAACATATACCTCAAAGAGAATTTTAACAGAACACTATAATAAACATCAGCTTCTGCTTCTGCAATTACAGATTACCTTATTATAATACTTTGGGAACCCTTACAAACACAATATATAACAAGATATTTTAATATTATTCATCATCCTTAACTTCTGAAAGTTTGGCTTATATTATCTCAAAGGAAAACTATCTCATTTTTCCATAGAACTAATTCACCATCAAACTTTAAAATATTAAACAAAAGAAAAAGCTTTCCTGTAAGCATTTACCAATGGAAAATTGCAACGCAAATAGCTGCCAGGCTTTAAGGAAACAATCAGCAACTTACAAAACCAGCATCTCATAAAACCTAACCTCCTTTTGAAGTACAAAGTTTAATTCTTCTTACCCTCATAGTAACTGGTAACCAGAACACTCCTCTACCTAGGAACTAACTGTTCTGGTATGTAACACAACATACAATATTTTTCAACATTAATAAATTACTGATGTGGCACAAAGAATAAATAGATATTTTTTAACCAAAGTGACTCAGGACTCAAACAGATAAAACAGCACACTTAAAATGAGTTAAAAGAATGTAATCTATCCTGGCCTTACATTAACTGAAATTAAAAACCAAAGGGTAAAGTTTCATTTCAAATCTATATACAAGATAGATGCCAGTTATAAAAATGTACTTTAGTTGTAAATGCTAGATTAGGCAAAAGTAATTTTAATGGGTTTTCCCCAACTCTAATATTAAAAACATGAAAATAACTTAAATTTTAATGGCAAAAGGTTTCTATTTTCCCCATCTGTTAAAAAGATTGTTTTCCCTTATTAACATACAATGCCCTATTGTTAAGGCACAACTTTTTTTTTAAGATAAAATGAAACCACAGATTAGGTTTATTTCACAAAACAGTTACAAGACAGACTTTTTATAGGCATACACTAAAAGTAATTAAGTATGTCTGAAATTCAACTAAGACCTAAAATGAAAAATCATTGTTTCCATCCAGGGGCAAACAGCACACAGCCAAAATAAGTAGCTGCAGTTAGGATAATCCAAATAGTTTCCTGTTTTTAACTAGCTAGAATATATCCATAAGGCCATTTCAAGGTGTTATCAAGGATAAGCAAGCTGGATATTTTCTTTTCTGAGTAATAGGGATGGCACTCCTGCTTTCTTTTATGCTTGGGCCACCAGGGATGGTTGTCATCTTAAAAGCCTGTGTGAAACCCAATATTTGAACTAAACATGAGACAAGGGCCTGAGGCAAGGGCTGAGTTCCTGATCACAGGGGTCAGAGCAGATGTTTGCTTTGCATCCTCCCCTTGCTACCCTTCCCTGAGCTATCCCCTTCCTCTTACCCTGGACACTGCCCCTCCCCCACTTCCTCTGTCCCAGTTTACACAATTTTGAAAGGGAGCACCCAGCAAACTGGAAGTTTGCACAATTGTTACTTAAAATACATAAATCAAAATGTTTGTTTCATTTCATTATACAGCTTTAAACAATTCATTTTAATAAAAACTAAAATTTGGGGAAAAGGGACAATTGAATACCAAGGACAAATATGACCTATCTTGTAGGCCCTTGTAACTCAACTGAAATAAAGATTCAAGTATGAAAACTAATAGAAAAAGCAAGTTTTCTCAAACAGGCTTATATACTCAAACTCTTATATTTCCTGCATATTCCTTCTCTGAAGGAATGGTTGGAAGATTTGCTTTGTGAAAACTGAAGCATGCATTAGATTGACAGCATAAAGCTCTGTGATTTTAAGGTGATTCTCCTTTGCTTTATCAGGAGAGTCTGAAAATTAATGGTCAGCTAGGATTTCACCAGGATTGATCCCTCACTGGAGTCTCAGTCCTACTGTTGAGATTTCAGCAGTTAATCTTGAGAGAAAAAGGTCTATGAAAGAATTCCCTGATAAGGTTTGGGAAGAGTATATTGATTAAGAAAGAAGAGCAGAAATAAAAGGAGAACATTTAAGGGGCTGGGGCGATAGGGAATGAAAGAGGAATGCAGAGGCAGAGGAAAGGGACAGCTGATGGCTATTGAGGTTATTCATGCCACTGCTTTTGACTGTGATGTGTAAAACTCCATTTTAAGAGAAAATTATCTTCTAAATAAGAACAATGAGGGACAGGGAAGACCAGGAGGTGGGGAAGTGAGGCTTACCAAAAGTAAACTCTAGTTTTTCCTACATTTTAGAAATAATTTACATAATCCTGGGAGATATTACATGACTCATTTACTCATGAGGTGTTTGGTATGTTCTGGCATACTAATGTCTCACATAAATATCAATACTGTTCTTTGTAGTTATATTAGTTCTGTAATGTATACTGACTTTTAGAAACAACAAAATTAAAACAAACTTTCAATAAAAGCACTTAAAAATCATTAGTAACTAAACTGTACCCAACAAATTATAAAAATAATACATTTAACTGACAGTCAATATCTTAACTTTTGCTCACAAGTCCTTCATAGTCATTATCTACACGCCAATTAATGTAATTAAAAATAAAACCAAGCAATCATGCTTGCTAATATAAACTATTTCCATTTCCATTAAATCAGAAAGTTTCCACATAATATTGTGGAAAGAAAACAATTCCAATTCCATTTCTACTATGCCAATCTTATTTCCCTAAGTATGACATATTACAAAGACACAAATGCTTTTATAGCATGATACTCTGGAAATAGCATATGCCTTTGCCATCTCTCCTGAGAAAAAAAGGATTCATCTCACAATTACTAAGTAAAAATATGAGATCTTCAATATTTTGTTCAGCATTCCTAAGTCCTGTTTAAATATCAAGTGTTCCAACTACAAAAATTCTTGAATAAATTTACACTGAACAAAAGCCTATCTACTGAGGCCCAGATTCTTTACCAGTTGCTAGAGATTGGGTTGAAATATATGCATCATACTAAATTCAATTTCCTAATGAGGAATTAAGAGCTTTGGACATTGTAATAACCAAACCTAAAGTTGTATGCACATTCCACACGTGAGGATGTCCACTCCGGTCAATTTTATCTCCAAGATAGGAAATAAATGGAAGGTTGCTTTAAGGTTATAAAAGAGGAAGAAAGAGAAAGGAAGGAAGGAAGAAGGAGGGAAGGAGGGAAGGAAAGAAAAAAGAAATCATGAGAAATCTCTCTCTTGATCAGTGTATTATGTAACACAAGGACAGCAAAATCACATGAAATAATGGTATTGTTTGCATACATAAAGTTTTCAGACATCACAATGAGAGAAATCAGACATCCCAATGGTATTTCACAAAGCAAGGTTGCAATTATTGATACAGTGAATATGCCACCTTTCTTCCAACCAGGTTTCACATGAATAGAAAAATAATGCTTCAAATATTAACATCAACCTTCATTATTTTAATCTGAAGGACAACCATAAAATATCTCAAAATTTACTGCTTTTGAGAGTTTGGTAATTAGACCCATTTATTAATGGTAAGAGCAACCATAACTCATTCTCAGTGAGAATCCCTATATACAAACCTGTCAAATTTTTTTTAAAGTACTTAAACAAAGCTTTTGAAAATAATGAAAGCTAGCTCAATTCATATAGTGTCAAATTAACTTTCAATTAACAGAATTGTTTACATTTTTGTAGTGCCTTATAGCATATTTTGTCCCTAATAAAAAAATATGCTAAAATGCTAATGCTATCCCTGAAATCTTAATCCAAACCTTACACGACAAAGACTAAAGTGTTCAAGAGGGAATGAATGAAATCATGCACTGTCTACAGGGCAAATGAAAATCAATGGCAAGATACCAGGAAAGCTGAACCCCTGGGTACAAACACATTTTTCTTTGTAGAAACAAAGCACACACACAAAGAAGTTAAAAGCAACCACCACATATCTATATTCTCTACTTGCTGGTGAACCTGTTATTAAAATTTCAAAGAAAAAAAAACAACTTAAGCTTATTCTATTTAACCCATAAGAAATATTCAGGAACAGATAAATAGAACATTTGTTGCATATTAATGAACATGTGGCTTCTTGTGCTTTCCATCTGAATTAAGGGTAAAAACCCCAACATACTTTGTTTTTAATGAGATATAAGTAAAAAGTAATATTAAACATCTCTAGGAAATCAATCCTTTCTTCAGCCCAATTTTACATTGAAGTACTAACAGTGAAGATTCATGATGTTGTGTGAAAATGGTGACTCATAACAATGTAGACTCAGCTATAGATTTTAATTCACACGCGCACACACGCACACCCACACACCTGCACGCCTGTGTATGACAACTGTACGAAAATAGTCTCAAAAATAAAGACAATACTTGAGACACGAAGCAACCCATCTCCCCTGATCTTGTATCCTATTACAGGGAAAATAAGTCTCTGATGCTTCATAAATACTTTAAAAAGTCTGGGATGGCCTTAACCATGCAGAGTCTCCACCGATCATTTGAAGCCTCCAAATTTCAGGCTGACCATGCAGCTCTGGAAGAGCTGTTATCTATAATCAGCTTTGCTTATTTATGTCCCGTCTTCTCTAAATCTGGGAGTTTTTTGACCAGAGCTTGGTGGTTCATTCGGATGCTAGCCAGGAGCCCACCGTCAATGCCGTCAGAACCAGTGTAACTGATTTCTTCACCACTCAGGGTAGTCATATGTCCCCCGAGGGCTTTTAAGATGGCATTGCCAGCACATATATCCCATTTTTTGATGTATGTCACATGAATGTATACATCAGCTTTTTCTTGATTCTTATCAGGCACATCCAAGAGCGCTAAAACTTTATAACCTAAAAGATAAACAGAATTTAGGTTACTGTTGGAAACAATTAAGTAAAGTAGCTTACGTTTTTTGAGCACACTGAAAAACAAAAGCACAGGGTGTGCAGCTCTCTATACTACCTTTGCAACCGCCACGTCTAAAATTATTTCAAAATAGGTGATTGGAGTTTTTTAACAAAGTAATAGCACAGACATTAAACCGAAATGAACAAAAAATATACTGCAAAGTAACCGAAGTTATTCTCAAGTACAACCAAATATATTCTAAAATTTTTAAATATACACCTACTTGGTGGTTGTTTTCTATGAAATAATACATTTAGTACATATCATTTTCTATGGAATATTATACTGAAACTAAACACCCACAGGTTTCACCTGAATACCTAGAAAGGTCAGATTTGAAAGAAGAGAATACAAAATAACACTACTATTGTATGTCCTCTTTGTAATGAGGTAGTTTAAAAACAAAATAATAAGACAACTGCAGAAGAAACTGGGTCTACAATTTGGTTTATCCCATTCCTACTGAGTAACTAGCCATTACCTTTCTTAATCAACCTAACAGAGAGCCTGTAAGAAAAGAATCAAGTCATATCAAGAAAAGCAGATATATGTAACCAACAAACTAAAACTACAGGCTTAAAAGTTAATAAGCATTATTTCCCCTTTAGTACTGTGCTGAAAAGGTTTTCAAACACAAATGCTATTTATTTGAATTAAAAGACTTTTATGATACATACTAAACAGTATTCAAAACAAGGGTAGGCAAATGATCTATGAGCCAAATCTAGGCATTAACCTATTTTTATATAGACCTCAAGCTATAAATGATTTTTTTATTTTGAAAGGGTAATTTAAAAAACAAAACAAAAACCAGCATGCAATATAGACCATATGCAACTCACAGGGCCTAAAATATGTACTACCTTCTAGAAAAAGCAGATGCCTCCTCACCTATAATATGGACCATATTATAGAATATGCACTAAGCTAGGTGGGTGGGCACTAGACTCTTGTTCATCCCAGACATGCAAGCTAAAGAGTTCAGGAGTGTTAAAAATGATCCAGAGATTAGCCATTGTGTCTGGCATCCTTTTACCACATGAAACATCATAATGTACTTGGATCTTTTCTTTTCCTCTCCCTGAGTTAAACTAATAGGAGAACTATTTTGAAATCAGATCATATATAAAACAACCATTGACAGTAAGATGCTTTTGTTATTTGAGGAACAGAAATCACTATTGTGAAATTGTGTTTCTATTGGGAGATATGTCTCTGTCAAGGAAGCATGTACGACTGAAATCCAACCCTAGAAATAACCAAGCAGGAGACCACGCCTACTTGAAAGTATACTGTCTATTCTCATTGTCTTCCCAATCATGTGGCAACCAAATCTTTCTCCTGCCATAGCCTGGACCATGCTAGGAACACTTTACAGGCATCAAAGGGGAGCAGAAACATACCAGCACCACCAGCCGGGATAATTGTAGTCTGGTTTCCAAAAGTCTGAAGAGCAACCTGTTTGACCATTCCTGAATGGGAGCGAGATACAACAATTCTTGGGGTCTTCTCATTGTAGGAAGAGCGGGCTTTCACATTCGACCCACCATCTACCATTGCCCAAGCTGGAAAGCAAATATAATATCCATTAATAATAGCACTGGAGTTTTAAAATCCTCAATTCAAAGTACCAAGAGAGACTTAAGAAAATTCTCTTCTACAGAGTTACTTTTTTCTAAAACAGATGCTTTATTTTTTTTCCTGAGGACAGAGTACTGTTTGTTTGTTTGTTTATTTTTTTTTTTACATTAAAATAGGCATGCATTAAGACAAAGCTAAAAAAGTCCATATAATCCTGCCCAGCCAGAGACAATAGCACACACTTGGCTTAAGAACTCCTAAGCTCCAGAGCTCCCTGTGGGGTGGCAGCTGAGTCTTCATTGAATCACACTGCAACTCAACTGCTCCTTGCATCTAAGCCAGCTCCCTTTCCGCCCTTTGCAAACATAAGCACAAGTTGCCTCAAGTGAACATTCTGCATGCTGATCTCTCACTCAAAGTCTCATTCCTAGAGAACCCAACCCCAAAGGTTTTGACAACCTATGACAAAAGCACAACCAATTACCCTGAATAATTTAAATTTTAAAACTATTGAAGAAGTTAGGTTTACATACCTGCTTTGTCAAAAAGTATAAAAAAGGTACTAGATTTCAAAAAAGAACAGAAGTTTTTAAGGAGGGGAGACTCCAGAGATGGCTGAAAATAATTTTCTTGGTTTAGAAGTATTCTTCACTGTCTACCAAACTATACAAGAAAACAAAACTTACTCAGAATTATCCCAATTAGATTGTTGTTCTATTGGTCACTCACTATGGTATAAAATATAGTCGACTATGGCTAGCAATGAACGCAGCTACATTATTACATATTCCTGGCTGCAGAAAAACAAAAAAAAAATTAAGAGTCTGGGTTTCTGAGTTTCCCAAGGATGATGACAGTCTCCTGGACTGTTCTCACACTTCTTGGTAAAAACCCCACATAGCAACAAGGAGATTAATACAAACTCCCTTAATCAATGCTTATAAGTAGCAGAGAGAGGATAGCTATCAACCTAAATTTATAATTAGGGGAATAAATATCAGAGATAGCTGAATCTGACCCCAGTGTGGGGAACATGGTAGGAGCTTCACAAAGTGCCAAGAGGTGAGAGGACCTCAATGGTGACAGAAAGTCAGCCAGGATTTATTCCCAGAAGAAAAAGACCTGAAACGTAATAGAGCAGTGAGAATGTTAGAGGAAACCAGAATAAATCAAGCAATTCTCAAAGAGTTTGGAATCACACTTTATTCACCACGGTGGGCTCAGAGAAAATGGGTTCAAATTCTAAGCCCCACTACAAGCAGATCTTCCCTTTTTATTGAAGAGCCAGCCCTATATGTGCTTAGTGTTATCTTGCTGGTGGCCTTTGAAAACAACACAGTTTTATCCAAGTAAAAAAATGTACCTGGCATGGCATTGAGAGTATAGGCATATCTAGTCTCTGGCCTACAAGGTCAGACAACTACGTTTATTTTCCTTATTATTCAAGCAGGCTAAAGCAGGCTGGAAAGCAAAGTGATTATTATTATTATTTTTTTTTAAGAATAAGTGACCTTTTAAAATATAGCAGAGAATTCCAAACAGTAGTTTTACAAAATAGGGGTTAGCCTTCTCAAGAAGAGGAGGCTTAGCAAAGACATGAAACCAAAAGTGAAGTCTTACTAACATATTGGATAATGTACAACATATTTTAGGATGTCTCCCGAAAAGAGAGATAATTTAGAAGACAACAAATAAAACTAATGAGAAGGAAGGGTTGAAACGAGATAGGATCAAACAAGAAAGAAATGTAAAAACAGAAAAGATGCCTGATAATAAAAATAATGCCTTCCTCATGCTAACAGAAAAAGAGCTTCTCAACTGAGAATCACCGGCCTCCAAATGATTCCACAGTAGCTGGCCAAATATGAAAAAAAATATTAAACCACAATGTCCATTGAAAAATAAAACACAGAGAACAAAGATTAAAACATTTCAGGCTACTTGAAAATTTATACAAAGCAGAGAAAAACTGTAATAAAGCATTCCAACATAATTAAAAATAAAAAAGAGCTTGGCTGGTGTGGCCTAATGATTGAGAATCAACCAACCCAAGAACCAAGAGGTCACCGGTTTGATTCCCAGTCAGGGTATATGCCTGGGTAGTGGGCTGGATCCCCAGTAGGGAGCATGAAGGAGGCAGCCAATTGATGTTTCTCTCTCATTGAAGTTTCTATCTCTCTATTCTTGCCCCTTTCTCTCTCTCTAAAAATCAACAAAAACATAAAAAAAGTAAAATGCTATGAAACAAAAACTCAAGAAAAGATGAACAAACAATAGAAAGACATAAAGTGGGAACTCATAACACAAAAAAATAAAAATAAAAGACAAAATCACTGAAGACTCCGCACAAAATCAGAATACACAAAGGACAATTGACTTATCCAAAAGCATAGCAAGCAATGAGACAAACAAATAAAAGAAAGAGAAAGTGGCAGATACAGAAGTCAGAGAAAGAAGAGTCAACAAATATATATTAGGAGTTCCTGAGAAAGAAAAACAAAATAATGAAAGAGATCTAATCTTTAAAATTATGATTCAAAAAAATGTTCCTGAAAAAAGACCTAATTGTCCACACGGAGAGACATATTATGTAGACATCTGACCAGAATGCCAAATCTGAGTCCGAGATATATAGCACTACTCTATTAGACTACAAAGATAAAGCTCTTTGGCAGTCCAGGCAAAAAAGAAAGAAAATCAATTATCAGCAGTGCCAACAAGAATCAACATGTGCCCACACAAATACCACAGCAGTTCAACATTTTCTACATTATCCAAGAAAAAAGAGTATAAGATGGGAGCAATGAATCAATTTAATGAATATAAGAGGAAACCAAAGATAGGAAAAAGATGTTAGAATAAAGATACATAAATATTAGTTGCTTGGGGAGACTCAAAAGATACCATTTAAATCTGAAGAGTTAAATAATAGTGTAGAAAGATAAACATAAAAAAAAGGATATAAATGGTGGGTGATCAAGATGAAGGCTAAAATAAGCTGACTTAATTATTGTTCATAGGAGAGAACCAATAGATAATTCCTAAAGAAAGGGACCATCTAATATTAAGATGTAAAAAAACAAATTTAACCTAAAAAATAATAATTCTAGTTTGAATCATATTGAATACATAAATCCATGCAATTGTCCTATCTAATAAAAGCATAATATGCAAATTGACCATACCTCTGCTACATCCACAAACCACACCCATTATCCAATCAGGACCAAGTATGCAAATTAACCCAACCAAAATGGCTGCAGCCACAGAAAGACCAGGAGGCTTGGACTGCCCCCAACAATGATGGAAGCCAAGCTTTCTGCCTGCCCTGGCAGGCCCAGGCCTCCTTTCAAGGCTACAAAGTTTCAAATATAAAGATAAATAAATCCCAACAAAAATGGTGGCAGCCACGAGCTGGAGGGCAGGAAGCTTGAGTTGCCCCTGGCAATGGAGGAAACCAAGCTTTCCACCTTCCCTGGTGGGCCCAGGCCTCCACTCATGGCTACAAAGTTTCAATTATAGAAGATAATTAAATCCCAACAAAAATGGCTGCAGCCATGGAGCGAGCAGGAGACTTGGCTTCACTCAAGGTTACAAAGTTTCAATGATAGAAGATAAATAAACACCAGATACAAGGGCCTCTGCTTGGATTGCTGGGAGGTGTGACCAGCCTGCAAACCACCAGGTACCTCACCCAGGCCACCCCACACCCCAAGGAAACCTCCACCCTGATCTGGGACATCCTTCAGGGCAAATCAGCTGGCTCCCACCCGTGCACCAGGCCTCTATCCTATCTAATAAAAGAGTAGTATGCAAATTGACCATCACTCCAACACACAAGATGGCTGCCCCCATGCGAACACAAGATCGCCACCACAAGGTGGTCAGCAAGGGAGGGCAGTTGGGAGGGATCAGGTCTGCAAGGGAGGGTATTGTGGGCAATCAGGCCAGCAGTTGGGAGGGACCAGGCCGGCAGAAGAGAGAAGTTGGGGCGACTGAGCCTGCAAGGAAGGGCCATTGGGGGGTACCCAGGATTGCAGAGGAGAGCAGTTGGGGGGGACCAGGCCTGCATAGGAGGGCAGTTAGGGGCAAATAGGCTGGTAGGGGAGTGGCTAGGGGATGATCAGGCTGGCAGACAGAAGCAGTTAGGGGCAATCAGGAAGGGCAGGCAGTTGAGCAGTTGGGAGCCAGCAGTCCTGGATTGTGAGAGGGATGTCTGACTACTCGTTTAGGTCCAATCCTAATTGGATCGCCCTAAACGGGCAGTCAGACATCCCTTAAGGGGTCCCGGATTAGAGAGGATGCAGGCTAGGCTGAGAGACACATACCTCCGTGCATGAATTTTGTGCACCAGGCCTTTAGTAAGTATATATATAAAAAGGAGAAAGCCTGCTCTTTCCCATCATCTGAAAATAACATTTGTTCACACTGCATGCAGTTTTTACTCTTAAATGAAAACTGGTACAGGAAAAGAGTTATATGCTTATCTTATAAGAACAACATTTCAAGACAAATGTTTAACTTCAGTTGATGGAGAAATTTCGCTTATAGAAAAATTCTAGCTATTATATGTAAAAAAAAAGTTAGGAGATCTCATTTTACATTTTCAATAGATAATAAAATTATGTGTAAAGTTTAATATGACTCACATCCTGGGTGGGACAGAGCAGGACAACATGAGAGTTCATCACACTACCCATAAGGGAGTGCAATTTAAAATTTATGAATTGTTTATTTCTAGAATTCTCCATTTAATATTTTTAGACTGTGGTTGATCTCAGGTAATTGAACCACAGAAAATAAAATTGCAATAAGAGGAGACTACTGTATATAAAAATTTATTACAATTTTATATTTGAAATTATTAATAAAAACTTTTTAAAAAGAAAAAAATTCAAAAACTGAGAAAAAAATAAAAATCCTCTAAATTTTTTTTAGAAATTACCCAAAAATATGATTTTACCAAGAAGTGAATTTGCAATGCTATATCTCTAGAGGTCAGTATTGTGTAAGAGAATCAAGATAGCCTTATATCAGTAGATAGTACCAGAATTATTTTATTTATTTTTTAATCCTCACCTGAGGATATTTTTCCATTGATTTTAGAGTAGAAGAAAGAGGTAGAGACAGATAGAAATATCAATGTGGAAAAAAAATTGATTGGTTGCCTACTCCACATGCCCTGACCATAGCCCCAGCTGAAGAGGAGCTTGCAACTGAGGTATGTGCCCTTGACTGGAATGGAACCTGTGACCCTTTGGTTCACAGCCAACACTCTATCTGCTGTGCCAAACTAGCTAGAATATTTTTAGATAAAAATTACTATTTAGTATTTTTAAAAAGATTTTCATGTTATATAAATTCAATACATTCAGTCATAACATTTCTATGGACAAAATTATTTCTATCACCTTAAAAAACACAGTAGGTACTTAAATATAATGAGTTTATTCTCTCTGTAAGATGTGCTTTTAAAAAGTCCAGCAAGAAATAACATGTGCCCTGATCAGGAATCAAACTGAGCCACATTGGTTAGGGCTATCACTGATATTTAATAGCTATAATTTTCACTGCGTGGAAATCTGCACTTATACCTTTATACATCACTTCATTAAAATACTACTCAAGTATCTCTTGCTTCTAAGAATTTCAAATTCAATGAATTAATTCTAATTAAATCTGGTAAGAATTTTTGTCAGTTTTACAAAAAACTGCCACCAATAATATCTACCTCCCATTTTTTATAGCCGTGTTGCTAAATTCTGGTAAACACACTATTTGACAGTTGGTATTCTGCAAACATCAATATACAGTCTGGATCTGAAAATAATAGTCCAAGAATAAGGCACACCAAACAAACCTTTGATCCAGGAATAGCAGGTCAACCTACACCTAATAAAGGACTACGGATTATTCTGGGTATCTGCTGACTAACAAGCACCTTATGTTCCAATATGCTGGGCAAGGGAAGCTGTATCACAGAAGAACAGGGCATTTTATAAGTAACTTAAAAGAGTTTTTGGAATACAACTTATTCCTATAAGTTAGAGACTTAACTTTCTTATTCTAAGAAGTTAGATAAACCTATGGGGAGAAATACAGATCAACCTATGGGGAGAAAATAAAGATTTTTTTCCAATGGGTAGTTTCCTATCCCAATTTCCCCCCTAAAATGAACAGATGTGGAAACTAGGGTCCAAAGAATGTGAATCTATTTGCCTATCTGATATCAATTTCCTCTGCATTCCCTTTATTATAGTTCTAATTCTCTTTGAAGTAGCAGGCTCAGATTATAGCTAAAGGTGCCATGTGACATTTGGCCAATGAGATGAAGGAGAGGGCCAAGTAATACAAAGAAGAGCTAGCTAGCAGAGATCTTTAGTGTACCTTCTTTCCTCTTTTTCCTGCCTGGCATAGACCTATGCAAACTGAAAGCGCCAAACTCTGAGTATAAAATAAGAAGCCATCTGCTAAGAAAAGAAACAAAAACAGAAAAGTCAGCTTAACAGCATTAAAAAGCCACTAAACAATCCCTACACTCTTGGCCATCTTATTAGGTGAGAAAAATAAAGCTTGTCCTTGTTTAACCACGGTAATCAGATTTACTTTATATGCAGCTAAAGGAAATCCTGATATAAAAGAGGCAGTAAGGGACACTGTCAAAAGAATGAGATATTCAAAGACTTTAGCCCTGTACTTAACTTTAATATATACATTTTTTATTAAAAAATTCACCGTCACTATAATTCCTATTTTTACATTCTTTCCAGAGTTATTTTAAGGGTGAAGTGATTTTATGTCAATACATTTCATAAACTGAAAATACTAAAGAAATGTGAGATATTCAAAAAGAGTAGTTAGCTCTTACAATAACATTTATAAATGTATGGTTTTCATTGTAAGAGTTGGTAAGCCCCTTTCCATCTATACAGTAACATTTTTCCTTATCACATAATTATCAAAAAGTTGAACTGAGATAGCATTAAGTATACTACAACTACTAAATACTATACAAATGTTAGTATTTGTGGAATTATTATTATAAAAATGATGTGCTATACTGATTTGCACAAAATTCCTAGGTTGATTCCTCCTCTAATTTAGCTGGATTGACTGTATCAATTTTCTGAGTCTCATGTCTCTCATCTCTAAGTAGGAATACTAATAGTAATTGTGTCCCACACAAATTATATTAAGTATTAGTACTGCTATTGAGATTTTCACAGTGACACCCTCCATTTTTTATGTTGAGGCTAGCATTGCCCTTAAGCACCATAATACCACTATGCCCTTAACCACCAGAAGATCAAACTCATTTTCTGATATGACAACAGATATTTTTAAGACCACTTTAGGGTGGATCTCAGAATACACACAGAATCCAATGTGTAAGAGCCCTGGACCTCAGCTACTGGGGAGTCCATATAACTATATTCCTCAATACACTAAGAATCTCTCATCTTCATTACACATTGTCTATCCTCTAAAGAAAGTTTAGACAGTCCTGCTTTGTCATGTATTCTGAGGACCAACAATAAAATCCTTACTGTATCCAGTGAAGGAGTGAGGTAGGGGAGGGGATTGACTCTAATAATTATAGAGCTACAGTTGAGATTCAGAAAGGATGGTAAGTACTATAGACAAATGATATAATATTAACTCTTGCCCTAACATATTTCTTACCTGTGTATTCAGAAAATGGCTTATGTATTACTCCTAGGACAGGTTTACCATATACAGCCACACAAACCATAGTAGTGACATACTTTCGAAGATCCTCTATGAGAAATAAAAAAACACAATTGTTAAAGTAACATATAAATTCAGAATATAATGTTATAGTTTACTTCATTAAAAATTTATGTACATATTATAAAATGTCTTTCCCAGTCAACAATTCCCTCAGAGTCTCGAGAGTAAGAGCCAGTTTAAGGAAGTTTAGTTGAGTTTTGATTTTATAAGCAAATTACCCAGGTAATCCCCCCAGATTATCATTTTATTAGCTGCATTTCTTTGGGCAAATTATTTAAATGCAGTTTCCTCATCTGTAAATTATAGACAATAAGTACTCATCTTTAAATATTAAAATTATTTTTAATTTTAGTATTAAATTTTAAAAATAACCTTATCTGCACGAGGGGTGAGCTCACTACATATTATGACAATTATATGATCAAGCCAAAATTCCTAGGTTGACTCCTCCTCTAATTTAGCTGGATGAGCTTGAGGACTTTATCAATTTTCTGAGTCTCATGTTTCTTATCTCTAAGAGGGAATACTAATAGTAATTGTGTCCCACACAAACTATATTAAGTGTATACTGCTATTGAGATTTTCAGTGACACCATCCATTTTTTTGTTGAGATTGGCATAACATTGTTTTACAATTTCAGTTATTATTAGATATACAACATAGTGTCTTCTCCCTGTTCTCAAAATAGTTATTTATTGCCTGTTAAAGGTCAAGTTCAGTGCTTAAGTTCTAGAATAGCAAGCAGAAGCCCCCACATTCAGAGAACTTACTACCTCGAAGGAAGACAAATGTATAAGCAACCAACTTTAACATATGCACCAAGAGAACAGAGATAAGGCAAGCATTAGATACCTCTGGATAAGAAACAAGGCATGGGAAAAGAATCCATAGAAATAAAATCTGAACTAACACTAGGTAAAAAGAATGAAAATAGGGAGTGGGGTAGTAATTCTCTGCTTTGCTAATTATTTGCTCTCTGGGTGACTAGGGTTTACTATACTGAATTTTAACAGTAGAGGTATATGCAATAAAATCAAAATTCCTACCATCACAGATAAATATTGTATTCTGACTATATAAATAAATATCTAAATAACACGTATCTCAATATATAAGTAAACACTTCAAGAAGTAAGTGTCAAATAGGAACCATTTGTTGTAACCAATAAAACTCTCCTTCACTGAAGAATCAGTGACATAATGGGCCATTATCACCAATAAGAGTATGGCATACAGCCCAGTCGGTATGGCTCAATGGTTTAACATCGACCTATGATTTAGGAGGTCACAGTTCAATTCTCAGTCAGGGTACATGTCTGGGTTGTAGGCTTGATCTCCAGAAGCCAATCAATGATTCTCTCACATCACTGATGTTCCTCTCTCTCCCTCTCTCTGAAATTAATTTAGAAAAAATAATAATATATACATATTTATATTAAAAAAGAGTATGACATACAATGATGGGGGATGGGAGGATGGGGGAAAGAGAGATTGAGAATAATCAAATGGGTCATATGATACTGCACTAATCTAGCTTTGTCTTAAAAATCTAATGGAAAAAAAAACAGATATTTAGATTGGTAAAATATCTACTACCATGTATATACTCATTCTTATTTTCTGATATATAGTGAAAAATCTAAAGTTTGAGATCAATTTTAAATTTTAAAATTACCCGTATATTCCTGTGTAGCATCAAGTGGGTCGATCCAGACAGTAACACTTTCTGCTGGTACCTCCTTGGGGGTGGTTATTTCCTTCAGAATGTCCTCAGGAATTTTACGATCCCATAAAATAACCTCCTGATCAGTTGCATCCACATGTTCTTCTGTATTTATCTGCATCAAAAAGAGATAATAGTTGAAAAAAATTTTAGAGTAAGAAAGAAAATCACTACTTAGGAAAGCACAAAAAATAAAAACCTTTCAGACAAAAATCACATAAATTTAAAGTAGGTAAATCAATATTTTTCTTAATTTCAAGACATTTCATTACAAAATGAAACCTTATTGAAGAGAAATTCCAATAATATTTTGTCTTCAAGTACTTTCCAATCTAATATTTAAAGTTAGCTTGTTGTCAAAGAAAGACAAAGACTCCAAATATAGAAAATATAAAGTAAGCCTCAAAGAAACAAGTGGGTACTGTGTTTTCTGACAAGCTTCCTTTCCAGAGTAGATCAATATGTTATACTGAATGTGATGCCATGCTTAGACCCTATTACTACAGAGTCAGAGTGTTTATAACAAACAGTATATGAGCAAAGTCACACAGGGTGAAAACCTACTGCTATCAGCAATCTCTGGAAAGTACCCTGAAATATCCTAAATTAACACTGAAGAGGTTAAAAACAGTAATATTCCTGAAATTCCAAGCCACATAAATCATAAAATATTTATAATACAGTGTAAACATCCAATTCATCCACTCACTTTTTCCCTTGTTGGTTTGCAAATGTTTACTGATTCTTACTTTATACCAGACATGCATGATGTTGATCGAAGTGAGACAAAAGTATCTGTCTTTGTGGAGCTTACATTCTATTGAAGGAGATAAACAATGTACAAAATAAATAAAGAAGCATGTGGTATGCTAGAGAAAATAAAATATGAAAGAACAAGAAGTGTGTGTAGGAGAGTAGAAAAGGATTGTTCTTTAAGAGAGAGTGGCTAGGATTATTTATAATGGCCCCCAAATGGAAACTACCAAATGTCTATCAACTGATGAATGAACGGAGTGTAGTATATACATACCATACAACATTATTCAGTCATAAAAAGAAATGAGGTAGTGATTCATACCATAGCATGGATAAACACTAAAGCATTATACTAAATGAAAAAAGAAGACACAAGAGACTAAATACTGGATGATTCCATTTATGTGAAATGTCTAGAACAGACAGATCTATCAACCACTATAGCAGATTAGTGGTTACCTGGGACAGAGGGTAGAACAGGGATTAGCAGTAAATAGGCACAGGGATATTTTTAGGGTGATGAAATTTTTCTAAAACTGATTAATGACAATAGTTGCACAATTTGGCCTATTCACCAAAAACTACTGAACTGGACATTTGAAATGAGCAAATTATTATGATATGTAAAATGTACTGCAATGAAGTTGTTAGTTTGTTTTTAAAAGACAGGGTAGCTAAGAAAGGCAACACTGAAAAGGTGGTATGAGAGTGAAAATCTAAAGGAAGTGAGACTAGCAAGTAAGTAAAGAGCACACACTCTAGCCCATGGAATAAAAAACGCAACATCCCTAAGGTGAGTGTGTGTCTGGTATATTCAGACTATAGCAAGGAGGCAAACATGGTTAGAACAAGTGTGCTAAGAAAGGAGCTAAAGATGAGGTCTGAGGTCAGACAATAATGGAAGCCAGATGCAGAAGAACCCTGCAGGAATGACAATCAGTTGTCCTCCATCATAATCACTGTAAATAAATGTGCAGAGAGTCCTATCCATTTTAGAAGCTAAAGAAGGGTGAGGGCATGGGAGAGGACAGGGATTAGAAAAGAAGCAGCAAAATATGAAACTGATATCTGATTACTGAAAAAATTCAAAAAAATTTGTGGCAATATTATAGAAGAAAATTAAGTTGGTAGGTACAATATGACTCATTATCAGTCAACTGCATTTTTATATACTAGCAAGAAATATTTAAAATATTTAACATAAAGAAAACCATTTACACTAACAACAGAAATAAATTACCTAGAACAGTGGTTGGCAAACTGCAGCTCTGTTGACTGAGTTTGCCGAATGTACCCAAGATTAACAAAAACATTAATGCATTTATTCTTGCTGTGACCTACCTCTCTCTCTCCCTCTCCCTCCCTCCCTCTCTCTCTCTCTCTCTCTCTCTCTCTCTCTCTCTCTCTCTCTCTC